>CAIGRS010279903.1:0-39253 GCA_903798395.1 Fraxinus floribunda
AAAAAAAAAAAAAAATGAAGTTTAAACAACAAATATCAATCTGATTTTAGATATACACATCTTATTTGTCGTAGTACTAGAAACTAATCTGTTTACTCTTGCGTTATTCAGGTGTTAAAGTCAGAGTCACTTCGTCCGATAGCAACGAAGCTTTCTTTTTCTACAACTTCAATACCAAAACTTGAAGGAAGAGAGCTAGGTTTCTGTGGCAGAACAAGAAATACAGTGGGAAGGCAGACACTGAGGCAATCATCAACCGCCCCTTTCACACTAATGCATGAAATTCGGAAACTTGAACATCTTCAGGAACAACTAGGTGAAGAAGCCCATCGAGCACTAGAGGTACTACAGAAGGAGGTAGCCAATCATAGACAAGGTAACCAAGATGCAGAGCTGACTATTGCTAAGCTGCAAGCAGAAATAGGGGAAATGCGGGCTGTTCAGCCTGTCCCCAAAGAAGTTGAAGCTGAACATGTTGTCTCTGTTAACAAAAGTGTTAGTGCAAACCTGAAGGAAGAGATAACCAGGCTTCACTCTCAGGGAAGTACCATTGCTGATCTTGAAGAGAAGCTAGAAAATGTACAGAGGTCAATAGATAAATTAGTAATGTCTCTTCCAATAAATAATGATCAGCAATCTAATGCTGGTACAACTACAAAGGCCAAGAATCCATCAAAAAGGAAGAAGTTGCTTCCATTAACTTCAAGTAATAGCCCCAACAGGCAAATTTTTTTGAAATCTCCATGTTCACCTCTATCAGTTTCTCGGCAAGTAATGGATTCTGAGGTTGAAAATATAGCTCCAGAATTTGATGATGCTGTGTCTGGTGCAACTCAACCAGTCTCTGAGAAAGAGACTCCTACAAAGAGTGAAGGTGGAGATGTCTCATCAAAGGAAAATACTCCATATCGGCGTTCAAGTTCAGTCAACATGAGGAAAATGCAGAAGATGTTTCAAAATGCAGCAGAAGAGAATGTTAGAAGCATAAAAGCATACGTCACCGAACTTAAAGAACGTGTTGCCAAATTGCAATACCAGAAACAGCTTCTTGTATGCCAGGTAATCTTGGAGATCTCTTCTAACTATTTCAGAGGTGATTTAAATTGTTCACTGAAAATCATTTTGTGTTCTGTAGAGTTTACCATTTATAGAATCTTTTACTTGTTCTTCCCAGGTGCTTGAACTTGAAGCAAATGAAGTGGCTGGATACACTATGGAGAATGATGAGATCATGCCTGAGATACAAGAGTCCCCAGTTTCATGGCATGTAACTTTCAGGGAGCAAAGGCAGCAAATCATTGAGTTATGGGATGTTTGCTATGTTTCCATCATTCACAGAACACAGTTTTATCTGCTATTTAAGGGTGACCCTTCCGACCAGATATACATGGAAGTCGAGCTTAGGCGCTTAGCATGGCTGCAGCAGCACCTAGAGGAGGTCGGAAACACAAGTCCATCTCATGTGGGAAATGAGCCCACAATCTCATTATCTTCAAGGTCCTTTCCTCCCCTAAACAATTATTTTTTTCATTATTGAGCCTAAATATTGAATAACTTATTCTGACGAGTCGTTTGATATGTTAAATAGTCTTAGAGCATTGAAGAGGGAAAGAGAGTTTCTTGCAAAGAGGTTGACTACACGTTTGACAGCGGAGGAAAGAGATGAACTATACCTAAAATGGGAAGTTCCACTGGAAGGAAAACAAAGGAAGATGCAGTTTTTAAATAAGCTCTGGACCAATCCCCACGATGAAAAGCATATACAAGAGAGTGCTGAAATAGTTGCAAAGCTTGTGGGATTAAGTCAAAGTGGAAACCTGTCGAAAGAAATGTTCGAACTTAACTTCGTGCTCCCATCTGATAAGAGGCCATGGTTTGTGGGATGGAACCAGATATCAGATCTTCTTCATTTGTGAGAAATTACAATTTTTTTGTAAGTAACTTGTTACAATTTCATGTTCCTTATATGTATATGAATTTCGAAGGCTCTATTTTGGAGTCTCCCTTGGTTGTTTCATAATTAAGACGTGGCTGATTGTGCACGCTGGTTGGAATTATATGGATCATCAATTTCTCGAATAAGGAAAATTTACTTTGAATTGTTCGTTTTCAGTTTGTGGCTTTCAGGAGAGACAGTATAGTTTAAACTCAATATGGAGGCAAATATTTACATGTTCATTATTTCTGCAGCATCTGTGAATGGCAATGAAACTATACAGGCTCCATAAGTTGGCGATGATTGGATATTATCGACATTGAAAAATTCTATTTGTAGATCAATTTTTTACATAAGGGGCTACACCCCCCTCACATGAGGGGTGAGACCCACTGCATAAAATATTTTTTTATTTAAGCGTGTCCCACCCCATGTGAGAGGGGTATACACCCCGATGTACAAGTAGCAAAGCCGATCGACATTATATCGTCTAGTCATGTACACTATAATGTATTGAAGTTGCACTTGTGTTAAATATCTCCTGTGCAGGAGAAATGTCCATTATTTCTGCCAGATAAAAAGACTAGATAGGAAACATAATAATTTCTTTATATTATATTCGATACACTGTATTCTAATAAATAAGTTTTGGTGAGATTTAAAGTAAAAACTTCCCAATCTGACCATTGACTCAACCAAAGCACTAGCAAGGTCACCGGTTCAACCGTTAAGTCACCAATTTACTGTCAGGTCAATTGAAAATAACATTTTAAGATAATTTTTATTTATTTTATTATTTTTTAAGATAGATCTATATCGTCAAATCATTTTAAATTAAAGGCTATGATGATTTGTCAAATCGATTGGTATGTTGAGCGGTCTCCAAAACGAAAATACAAACATTTGGATAGTGACAATTTCGCCGATTGAGCACAAGGTCCGTGTTTAAAGCTTATATAGGGATAGGAAGTTTGATATTTTCAGTGAAGGCCAGTTTTACCTAAAATCCGTTAGGTTGAGTCTGATTCACTTACGATTTAACCCCTTATTAATGGATTTTGACTGATTCTATTGTAAACTAGTCCCAACCATACCGATTGACAAACCAGTTCAACAGTTGAAGTCTGGTCTGGTTTTCACAACCATGCTAAGAATAGAAATTTTTATGAGACGGACAAAAATGAGTTTTCACAACTATGCATCAGTTGCAAAGCAAATATGTCAATACAAATAAATTGTTGCAGATACTAACCAAAATGCACCGGCTAGTCAGACACTTAAAAAGAATGAAACATATGCACGTACAGAATCCGAACATCCACGTTCGATACAATTTTTTCAATACAAATTGATTATTTCTTGTCCTACAACATATCTTTTATATTCTGTGAAAAATAAGTCGAAACTTTCAGTACCTTCCAAGAAAAATATTATCCCGTTTATTTCCCACGGTTGTGGTTCAGACGAGCAATGCCAATTGCAATTGCCAAAACAGTGTGATCAACTCCAGTTTGTTTATCTGCAGATGCAAATATCATCAGCACAAAGGGAATAAAATGAGTGAAGCTAATTAAATTAGGCCATTGCTAGATTTAACAAACATCTAAAGAAACGTGATCATTATGCTAAAACAAGCATCATTTTTTATTTTTTTTTTGCATGGACAACCTTAATGAAGAATGGCACGATAAGATTGACATAGTCAAAGTAATGGAGAAAAGCTGGTCAAGATGATGAACAAAATAAACAAACCATGGTAGGATGGAACTGTCTACCAACCTTGGCATCTTCGCAACTTCCTTTTTACAAACAAATTGAATTGTTTTTTAGTATCCTAAGAAAATGCCACATAATTGTGTATGCAAACTCAAAAACAACCATACACATTATAAAATGGTTTTCGTACAGCTTCTTTTCAATGATTCTGTCGACTGTCTTTCCTATCTAAACAACTGCACTCTCGTTTTTTGTCAAAAAATAAAGTTATTTATTTAGTTTGGTTGCATCCACTCATGACTCTCAACAGAGAAGTTCCAGGAGTGTTGCAGCAACCCAGTTTCTTTTACTGCATACGAAAAAAAATTCAACTTAAAGATTAATCCATTCAAGATTACTAAAATAATAATAAGTGACAAATTAGTTCCACACTCAATTTCATGCATCAATTGAACTGCAATACATTATACATATGATGTCTCAAATATTTGAACTTGTTGAAGTAACTAGATATCAAAATAAATAGATGAAGTCAGAGCAATGATACTGTATGATGTAAGAAAACTAGAAGGGAGAGAGAGAGCCATTTCCCTAGAGGCTAACTAGAAATACAAAACTGACCCTCACATATTACTTTTTACCGCACTTTATTCTATAATAGTCAATTTCACTTAAATAACGAGAATTCAAGCACATACCATGAAGTACAAAAACCGGAAAGTAAGGAGACACAAGACCAGGCTTGGTTTGGTTACTAACTTGAATCACGTGTGCGAAGAAAATCCACTATACAAGTTCACAAAGTAGCGATCAATCTTTGAAATCCCAAATCCCAAATCCCAAAATTGTCCCGAACTTATCCTCAAAGAAATTAAGACATACTCAACAACACTTCACGACTAGTCACTTGAGTGTTAAGGAAACTAGGCCCACAGGAAGAGCTAAAACAGACCAAAAAACTACTAAAATTTAAGTAGAAGTGTGTTGTTCATGCAATACATTATAATCAATGTAATGTTCAATCATTTAGGCCGAATTTATGTCTACGTATCTATCATACTCAAGTCCTGAAAAAGGCAAGTCCATGATGGTGCCCCAAGGGTATGCTGGATAGTTACTACGATTCATTACAATTAGAACTTACCACGCAATGTTTTCCCAATGTAGAAAGCCACCATGTCCTCTAGCATTTGAAAACTTGTAAACTGGACCAGAAACTAACATAGAAAATATTATTGGTCAATCATTTGCTCAAATACATTAATATTAATATGACTAAAAGCACTGTATTGGTAAAAAGGTTGAAATCAGTAGGAAAGCTGAAACTACCTTTATAACCCTCAAGAACTGGATCCTCTGCCAATAATATGGGTGTATCTAGATCGATGAATCTGCAAGAAAATTATCTGGCCAAGTTAATATATCTTGTACATTGAATGTAAAAACTAAAAAGTATAAGCAGATCAATAAGAGCTGCCAGCTCTAGTAAGCAAGCCTCATGATGATCATCCCTCAAGTGGAAAGTACATGATATAAAAAAAAATAAAAAAATAAGGAAATTGAAATGCTGAACCAAGTGTTTTTTGGTGAAAATCTCATGAAACTCAGATATAGTCTGCTTAGCGTCTCATTATGTCTAAAGTAAAAATGACATTTTAGGTGACCTTTTTTTTTTTTTTTGCGAAATATATTTACCAAAAAAAAAAGTAGTAATTTTACATTCAAAAACTTGATTATTTATTTTTAAGTCCGTTTTGTACTTTTACTTTCTTAGGCTTAGCTAAACACGGTTTTAGACTGCAACACGACGCTCCTAATTTTTCTAAAATGAATGAATTGATGCTTACTTGAAACACCCGAGGCCAGCAGCCAAATGACCAGCGAAGCCCATGGCAAGTCTTGTTTCAACCATACCACCAATCATGAGATCCAATCCTGCTGCCTTTGCTAAATCAATGATTTCAAGGGCTCCAAGCACTCCAACCTTGGCAAGCTTAATGTTCATTACATCTGCAAGTTTTTCTTCCACTATTTTCTTCACATCAGCTAAACTACGACAGCTTTCATCAGCAGCAACAGATACTCCGTATTTGTCTTTTGCGACATGACTAACACGACCAAGACCTTCCCAATCATCTCTATGAACTGGTTGTTCGAAAAGAATTGGTGTCACCTTCATTTCTGCAAGAAAGATACATATCAATATTATTCCATGCTTGTGGATCCTAAGACTACAATACACAAATGCAGTCACGTACATACAAATATTGATGAGAGAAAGAGAGAGAGCATTTTATTTAGTTTCTCTAGGTGTTTCAATAGCTAGTTAAAAATGCCTGTGAAAATTCAAATTGAGAGAATTATCTTACCATGTAATTTTTCCAGAACTTGAATGGCTTCATCTGAGTTGTAACCTTCATTAGCATCTAAGATAAATGAGCAGTTAGGGTGGACCATACGTATGGCTTGAAGAACTTCAATGTCTGCATTCAGATTCTTGCCCACCTTGAGCTTCAAAATATTGAATCCCTGTTTACCATACTTTAAAGCCAGCTCAGCCGCTTCAGTGGAGGAAACTATTGGAATCTAAACATGTTATAATAAGTAGTTAGCGCTAACTGACAAAGTTCTGCAGTTTCAAATCTTTTGAAGTTTATTTCTCTACCCTTCTTCCGAATTTTAAACAATTTTTATAAAAGAACGAATCTTTTTCATGAAGGATCACGAAATATAGGTCCTGTTCTCCTGTGGGAATAATTTGGAAGATCCAAAACCAAAAGATAGTGGTTTCATTTTCTTTACAATTCTCCAAAAAAAAAAAATTAATAATAATCTCAAAACTAAAGTAGCATATAAGAAGGGAACTGAACCGTTATATCTGTGGTTATTTCATTTGAAAATCCACCAAACAATCTCCACAAAGGTATTCCAATGCTGTTTGCAACTGCATCAATCAATGCCATTTCAACTCCTGCTCTGACCTTCATTAACAGATACAATTTGATGAGTTGAAGAAAATTCGTCAACACTACTCTACGGAAAAGTGAATAAACTTAAATCAATAAACATAATCTGTGTCCATTTCGACTCTCCTTTCTCTAAAAAAAACCACGTTTGGATTCAATAATCAGCAATAACTTCCACCCAGTACATATCGCCAGTATACATCAAGCAAAGCACCTTTATGTTCCATGCCCCTAAATGATTTATGCAAAGACTCACTAGAGTACCATTAATATAAGGACTTGATAACTTCAACAAAGATGCTAAAAAATTCCTGAAACTCTTATTTACCATCAATTTTATCTGGATATGACACTGCATCTTCTTTCTTTTGCAAGTATTGTATAGGCTGTAATCAGGAGCGGATCGAGACCATTTTTCTTGTGGGGTCAAAAATAAGAATTCAAAGATGTTTAGGTAAATAAAAAAAAAAAAAAACTCAAAGAGGGAACTCTAAAAAAATAAAAATAAATTGTGGGGTCAAATGACCCCATGTGGGTCCGCCCCTGGCTGTAATAATTTAATCTTAGATATACAATCTTTCCCTCATTCTAGTGAGGCGGAAGGGTATCTTCTGTCGAGAAAAGCTGGGCATATGCTAACTTACCAAAGCATTTGGTAAATTAGCACAACCCCCTAATTTCATCATTTCATGGCATTCAATGTTGTTAGTGCCTGTGTGGACAGTACGATCACCTATGATACTGTTCACACTATATGATTTTAAGACTTCATAACAAACGAAAGCAAGATGCACTGGCAGTTCAGTGACAATAATCTAAAGATGTCCAAAAGAAAATGAACGTTTACAAGGTTATGGCATATGATCCTTCATGTTAAGCCTAACAATGTCAGATTCTTGACGATTACAACATTTGGACATGCGTTCATGTTTATGCACATAATCTAGTCCACGTAACTTGGTATAGTTTATTGCTCTTCTATAGAAAATGCACTAACTATGACATGATGCTGGAAATTGACGATTTTATAACAACCTTCAATTTGAATTAGGAAAATCTCAAGAATTGCAGAGTAAAACAAAGAATTTCAGCTGAGAATTTTGAGGAGAGTAATTGGAGAGCAATGTTGTATTGAATCTTCTCAATTGTATCTGTACATTATACTACTATATGTATACACTTCTCACGCCTATAACAGAATATTATACACTGCAATCAGCCACAGCATGTTGCAAAAAGAATACTAGAAATGCAGCTGTAGAAAACAAAAATTAGCTACAAGATTCTTCCTTCGTTTCTTCTAGAAAATCCTTGGCTTCCTGCTGATGTGTCTCTTGCTGAATGTGTTGCTGACTAACACAATTCTCCAACTCAGCAGCTTTGTTGTCTTCCAATAGAAAAGCAATTTCTTGATGCATAATATGGATTACAAACATTGATTTAGATGTGATTGAATCGAATTACTTATTCCTTGGTCCATAAGTGAACCATCTATCAGAAAGATGATCTAGAAATATTCTTGTTTTTGCTTTGTTCACCCAATAAAACTTACATAACATACAGCATATAACTCAGAGAAGCAAACTTTAATCACGATGGTCAACAACGACAAAAATATTACAAAAGCTGAGCAAAAATGAGAAGTAACTTAGCATTTCAGTACTGAGCCATAACTCATTACACTAAAGAAATTAATTAAAAGATTAAACGAACAAGAAAAAAATTAATAAGTTCTTGAAATTAATGGGATTTATAACTTACAGAAGCGAATGCATGTCCAGGAAGAATCCCTGCAATCTCCTGCAAAACCAATCCCAAAGTCTTTCCCGGACTCTTCTTCAGAAACTGACAGGCATCTGCAGCTTTAGACAATGCAGATTGCTGATCCTCTGCCGTCACATGTGGAAGAATTGGAGCCTCCCCCCATCCCACACACCCCTTGTTCAATTCAATCCGAATGGCAACATTTTCCACTTTATCAAGCCTCGATGATGCAATTGTGAAGGGTGCAATCAGAGGCACATTCAGAGGCCTACCTTCTGCTCTGTGGACATCAACTGTGAATGTTTCCATCAAATTATTAAACCCAAAAACGGAGGACCGCGGTGCAGCTGGTGCCTCTGCCGCCATGCAGGCGACGGCGATTCCTTTAATGGGTTTCTTGAAATTTGATGGAAATTTCTGGGTGTTGGAAATTCGATTAACTGGAAAACAGAGGAGAGTAGAGTGACATGATGAGTGAAGGGAAAAAAACCCAGATAGACCCATTAAAACAGGAATTTGAAGCAATTTATTGTGCGATCTTGAATGGGCTCGCATAAACTAAACTGTCATTTGTCACTCTTTTGTGTACTGTAGTTGCTGACTTAATACAATGATTGAACAGGAGAGTGTAGATTAAATTAATTAAAAATACAAATTTAGGGTTTCGATTTGTAGCCTGAAATTTGATTATTCTCAAGTCTCATCTTGCATGTGGGTTCGACATTTTTTAATTGGAGGAATTGTTCATTTCCTATTTCTGCGCCATGGATGAACGAACAACTTCATAGAATATTCTCCTTATTGTGTCAATAGGAACGATAAATGCCTACATAATCAATGAATAACAATAATTCAATACTAATGTTTGTTACACGATGGAAACGCTTTTTCTTCCACGCACATTATTTTTTAACCCATCCTTATCGATTATGATAACAGTGTCTAAAATCGAACATAATTTTATCTTTATCGATTATGATAATAGCGTATAAATATCACGTTCGATTTTGATCGATTGCTTTAAAAAGTTCTAATCTAGATATTAATCAAATTAAGAGTCTATTTGGTACGGCTTAAAATCTAATTAAAATTGAAAATATGGTCGTTATTGAGTCCATCCGTCTAATAAAAGTCAACAATAACGACTATATTTTCAATTTTAATCTGATTTTAATATCTACCACACACCCTCTAAGTTTAGAGGTTTAATTTCAATAAAATAAATTAAAAATTGATAAGCAATATAAGCATGTTACGTGCTTGTGTATCACCATTGTACCACTAGAGCCTTAAATTCTACGTGGCGTGTATATATGCAAGAACATTGTATCGTCATTTTAACGATTACTATTAATTTAACGAAGAATATAATAAACATAAAAAAAAAAATTCTTCATTTCACAATTATTGAATTATTGGCAAAAGTCACTATTTTGTAATTTTCTTAATCCATATATATATATTGTCATCATTCATCCATATAATATTTGTAGTTGTTAGTCATAATTAATAAGCTTAATTACACATTATCTTAATATATTTAGCAATTAGTCTAATCATTCATGGTTCATGCCTCTTCAATCCATCCACCATAGGGGCAGCTTTTCATTAAAAAATACGAATTTTTCTATTTGTACCTGTCCATTTATCCGTCCGTTTACACTCTCCTCACATAAGGGGAGGAACCTACCCCCAAATAAAATAATCCCCCTCCCTCCCTCCCTCCCTCCCCTCTTATTGTGAGGGGGAAGTGGGCCCGTGTACGCGGGCGAGCAAGGCTCAAAAAATACTTGTCCTTATTTGACCTTAAAAGGTGCTGAATCAGATGGGGCCAGGTTTGTGGCATAGTAAAAAATAAAAAAGTTCCAGCTTTATCACGGTTATTTACTTATAAGTAATAAGCAAATTTTAAAATAAATAATTTTTTGTTGCTTAAAGTTGTAAATAGGATACTTATTTTAAAAAATAATCTTTATCATATTTTTATTATAAAAATAAGAATTTTTTTTTACTTATAATTAAAGAAAAACAACTTTTTGACCACTGAAAATAAGAACGGTGACCATTATACTGAAATACTGATATTTGAGCGACAAATGTCACATTTTTGTATTCGCTAAGAGTACATATTTATTTTTTTTGTCAAGAATCTTTGTTCGAGTCAGTATGGTAACGTTAACTAAATCCATGTGAAGCTATCAGATCTTCATTAAATAAATTTTTAAGTATTGAATGTAACATTTACCTTACAAAAGAATTTGATGGACCTTTGCATAAAGTTTTCCAAAAACACATACAAATAGATAATTGATACTTGTTTTTGTTAAATACATATAAAATCTTCCACATCGTTTTGATTTCGACTAGAAGCATTTTCAAGAGATTATTTAAATCCTTCAAAGTGATATACTATTATTATAAAGAGTTAAGAGCATTTTCAAGAGATTTTTTTATTTTTTTATTTTTTTATTTTTTTTGTGGAGTAAGTCATTTGATGAAATTGTCCTTTGACATAAAAATAAAATAAAGACAATTGCATTGCAAGCACAAACTAACAACCATTTTGGATGATTTCTTCAGAAATGGCCATTTGCACAAAAAATGAAAAGGTTTGGGACCATTTGAGCCACACTTAAAAGGTTTGGACCAAAAATATAATTTGGACAAATGCTTGGATCCATTTGCACCAATTTTCCCAACATGATATATAAAGTGTAATTACACCCTGATATTATGTAAATCTTCCAAATATTCAACGACTTGATAAAAAAAAATAAAAAAATCAATCTATAAACATCAACAATTTTTAACAAATTTATATTATAGCTAAAGAATTTTGGACAGTCCGTGGTATTTAAGGAATTTTTTTATAAATTCTTCCCAATTGGAGGTTCTACAGATTTTAATTGCCAACTTATTGATTCCTTAATTGGGACGGACGATGATAAATGTTGTCGATTTTATATCTCGTAAATATACAGATCGTAAAGAATAATAAAGTAGACATTAATAGTCTGAATTATCGTTCCTACGTTAATTACTATCTAATCGTTTGATCAATTCGATTGAGGACTAATATGATAAAAAAATAAAAATAATTTTTAAATGATGTTTTGGGTGTTAGGATTCAAGAGTTCACCTTAGCTTTCACCTTAATCTCAATCATCAATTTTTATAACAATTGATTATGTGTATTCGGTCGAATTCTATAACAATTGATTATGTGTATTCGGTCGAATTCTTCTAACATATTTAATTTATATCGCTCGAGTTCAAATTAATTTTATTTATCTAAGTCAATTTCACATCTCCAAGTGAATTAGGATAAACCTTAATTAAATGCATGCTTTAAATCGCGATCGTGACAATCATAACATGTACTTTTACCTTTTTATTTAAATTGCAGGCTTTTAATGTGTGGTCTAAGCAAATAATCCACCTCTCGACGTAATTATCACCCACAAATCAATGAATTAGTCATCAATTAATCCAAAACACTAAGAATTGAAGTAAAGACAATTCACAGTATCAATTGAAGATTTAAAACTTTTTAATTTAATTTAAGATTCAAAACTACATTACTATCATTATGCTAATTAAATACTTCATTATAGATCATGTGAGAAGAATAAAACAAGAGAGAATTACAATACATTATCGAATTTTAAGAAAGAACGAGAAAAAGATGAAAATCTTGTACAAAAAATCTGTATTCTTCTTGTAAAATCTTTGAAACCTTAACTTTTTGATTGATTTCTTGATTTTTCCCTCAGGGGTTATCTCTTCTTGTGATTGAATTTTTATCCCCCAAGAAGCCCTTTATGCTCGTATAATAATTGTACAAAGAAGCTCCCAAACCTCGGCGTGAATACATGTGTCTAATGTAACCCTACAAGGCACAAGCATTGGACTAAGGCATGTATTTATAGAATAAGATTTCGGTCAAAATCCTTGTACAAATTGGTTTCCACAAAGAGTTTGAGAAAAAAAGATAATAATTTTCTTTTTCAATTATACTCCTTTTATCATTCAACTTTAGTCATTCGTCTTGTGATATTTGTAATTAAGTCATTTTCATCCTAAAATCATTAATAATTGGCCTGATGTAAGTTTCGAAAGTTTACAACTTGTTCCCAAAACTTTTCAAATGTTGAATTTAACTCTCGAAACTTATGAATTATTACCGAACACTTCATTAATACTTTAAATTGATCATTTATAATCCGATTAATCTTCAATTACTTTGAATCAACTCCAAATAATATTTTTTACACGCCAATTATATCCAATTTGGTATTTTTCCTATAATTAACATAATTTACACAAATTAAATAGATAATCACCCAATTTATAATTTAATAAGAATAGAAGCCGGGATAAGTGCACAACACTTCCAAAGTTAAACTCATGTTCGTCTCAAACAATACTATTTACTAAACACACAAGCAACCAAATAAATATTGCCACTAGCACCGAGTATTGAAATTGTTTGATAATTCATAAAAAGTTCATAAGTAATGCAACTAAAATTAATTATTTACTTATTTTATGCTTGATCGATGTGTATATGTGCATAGTCAATCAAATCATCATAAATGCTTAAGTTTGTTGTTTCCCAATCCGTAATAGTTAAATAATTTATTTCTCTCGTGTGATGCATACTTCCAAACTTGTTTTTCCATCATATACCTAGGATGTATACTCTAAGGTTGATTATTACACTCATTCATTTCACTCTCAAGTTTGGATGAATTTTATCAATGAAAGTCACTATCTTAATATGTGATGATTCTCCCTAAATTTGAATGCCTCAACCTCCAAGTTGCAACTAGGATAATAACCCTAATCAGAAGTCTCTGAATAGAAACAATGGTTGTAGTTGTTTTGCCATTGTCTGAACACATTTTTTTTTTTTTTTTAATAAATTGTGTCCTGTCTTCAATTTTAGGACCTTTTCTTTCATTATCGAAGTTAGTTTTTACTCTACATTGCAGACATCCTTCTTTTTCGATAAATAGTCTCCTAAACATTGGTGATGAATAGGATTGGATTATTCAAGATTAGCTTCATAAAACACAATGCATGTTGATTGAGCCATTCCAATCCCAAATTGCGTGATATTTGATTTTTCACATGATACTAGCCCAAGGTTAAACATTCTTGATCAAATTATAAATTCTATATGCCCGTACTTCTCCATGCAAGTACTCAACTTATATTATGATAAAGATATCGAAGGCACATCATTACATGTTCAATCAAAACAATATAAATGCAAATTTTACTCTAGAACAAAATAAATAATTAATATTTAATTAACAAAAATTAATTTGTCTAACTATTGCTGTAGTCCTAACACTTTTAGGTACATGTGACGACAACTTCACCATAATATACTAATCTTGCAAAAGCAAGCATATAAAGCTAACCTGGAGAACATGCTCAAGCCATACCTTTCTTTATCCCCTTCGCAACTTTCTTAGCTACAAAGTTCAGAACATGCTATAGTTTATATAAATCTTAGTTCTAAAGCTGTACCAAATTATTCATCTCCTATAGTTAACTTGTAAAATTCACCAATGGATGCTTCCTCATCGTCTGATTCTGATAGTTTAGCGCCAAGGGAAAGGCCATTTGATCGAGAAAGGCCAATACTCGCAGTTCTAGGAGGAAAAGGTACTAACTATCTTACAATATCAGACACAGTGTGAACGGCGAAAAATAAGTTGAAATTTTATGTGTTGTTTTGCACTAATGTCCATTAATGCGCACTAAACATGCTATTTACGAAATATTATAATTTTCTAGCTTATTTCTGTTTGTCATAAATGCCTATGAATTGAACTTGCAGTTGCTGATGTGCTGTTATGGAGGGACACAAGAATTTCTGCTGCAATTCTATTTGGAAGTGCAGCGATATGGTTGCTTTATAAGGTTGTAGAATACAACTTTGTGACTCTATTCTGTCAAGTTTTCACCGCCACAGTGCTAGTTATCTTCATTTGGCCAGCAGGTGCAGAATTTTTCAATTGGTAAGGACAACACAAAGAAGTCACAAATTACTACATTGGAAAATCCAGTAAACCCAACAAAAGACTTGTACCCAACTGAATGTCTTGTCCAAATTTATTAAATTTTCATTTTGTTTCAGTTTAGACAAAATAGCGTCTTGTTGGACATGTCGTGCCTTCATTTTTTTCAATATTTTACTTTACAAAACCAAATTTCGAAAGCATGAATTATCCAACTATACATGTTCTTTTCCTAAACAGATGATGAAAATTGCAATCACTTCATTTCCACAAGTCAACTCAACATTTATGTTAATTCAGTAGAGCTGAAGCCCAAATTGAAATAAATTTACTAACTTGAAAAGAAAAGAAAAAGGTTTAGTGACCAAAGCAAAATAACGTTATAAGTAATTAGTCTTCGAGTGTGAGTATGGGGTATATTTCTCATTATCGTTAAAGTTTATGTTAACATCTGTAAAGTATAAAAAAATAATTAGTATATAAGGGTTTGAGATACTCCTCTTAATATAGTGACTTTTTAATATGAAACCGCAAGTCTTAATTGTAAAACAATGTTTAGGGGTGGCGTTTCTCTGATATCCAAGATGCAGTGGCGCACTGTTCAACAGCCCAGTCTCGGAGAGTCAGTGCGCTGGCGTCAAGTTGAGACCTCATCTGAGCGTCAAGTTGAGACCTCCTCTGATATTGGGCTTCATGCTCAGCTGAAAGAATTGATTCCAGAAAAACACAAGCGTTTGAATAAACTCAAGTCAAAACATGGTAAGGTTGTGCTGGGGAACATTACTGTTGATATGGTTGTTGGTGGAATGAGTGGACTGACAGGATTATTGTGTGAAACTTCATTAATTGATCCAGAAGAGGGAATTAAATTCCGAGATTTGTCCATTCCTGAGTGTCAAACGTTATTACCTGCAGCAAAACCTGGTGGAGAACCATTGCCTGAGGGCATCCTCTGGCTTCTTTTAACTGGAAAGGTACCATCAAACGAGCAAGTAGATTCTTTATCAAAGGAATTGAGACGTCGTGCTAACATCCCGGATCATGTATACCAAACCATTAATGCCTTACCTGTTAATGCTCATCCAATGACGCAATTTGCCACTGGTGTGATGGCCCTTCAAGTTCAAAGTGAATTCCATAAGGCATATGAGAAGGGGATTCATAAATCCAAGTACTGGGAACCAACATATGAGGACTCCCTAAACTTGATTGCTCAAATCCCAGTTGTGGCTGCATATGTCTATCGAAGGATGTACAAGAATGGTCATGTTATACCAATGGATGATTCCCTAGATTATGCTGGAAATTTTGCACACATGCTAGGCTTTGATAGTCCTGAGATGCTAGAGCTTATGAGGCTTTATATCACCATACATAGTGATCACGAAGGCGGAAATGTTAGTGCTCATACCGGTCACATAGTTGCTAGTGCGCTTTCAGATCCTTATCTCTCATTTACTGCTGCTTTAAATGGTTTAGCAGGTCCACTTCATGGTTTGGCTAATCAGGAAGTCTTAGTTTGGATTAAATCTGTGGTAGACGAGTGTGGGGAGAATGTTTCCAAAGAAAATTTGGAAGACTACGTCTGGCAAACATTGAATGGTGGCAAGCTTGTTCCGGGATTTGGACATGAAGTTTTGCGCAAGACAGATCCAAGATACACGTGCCTGAGAGAATTTGCACTTAGGCACTTGCCTGATGATCCACTATTTAAACTGGTTTCAGATCTCTACGAAGTAGTGCCTCCAATACTATTAGAACTTGGCAAGGTTAAAAACCCGTGGCCTGATATAGATGCCCACAGTGGAGTGTTACTCAACCACTATGGATTAACTGAAGCACAATACTACCCTGTTCTCTTTGGTGTATCGAGGGCTATTGGCATTTGCTCTCAGATTATATGGGACCGAGCACTTGGATTGCCACTTGAGAGGCCGAAGAGTGTTACAATCGAGTGGCTCGAAAATCACTGCAAGAAACCAGCTCAAGATTGAAATGTAACAATTATTGCTTGAGAGAGGCCATCTTCTTGTGGTCGCTTATGTCAAATTAGATCGGGAAATTTTCCAAAAGTTCGACAAATAAAATGTATTTTAATACGTAGTTATAAGTAAAATTTCTAAGCTTGGATACAACTTTTCTCTACTGACTTTTTCTTACCTCTTCTCCTGCTATATCTGTATCTTTCTCATGTCGTAAATGTTTGCCTAATTAACTTCCATTCTTGCATACGAAAATCAAGGACTTCTCTTCTCGGCAATATTTCCATTTTTTGTATGAGAAATATGAGAACGAAGTGGATGATCACGCTAGTAAAATTAACAGATAGTGCAAAAAGTTTGAGGTCAAGGTTCTAGGAAAAATTCTATGAAAGAGAATAAAATCAAATAAAACCTCGTCAAGATGAAATCAAACATCTGTATTCTGTGCAGAAGTTTAAGCAAAATATGAATTTTTTTTCTCTGTTTCATTGGGAGGCAATGATGCATAGAATAAGACAGTCTCCTTTAGTAAAGGGTTGATGGAGAAAACAAGATTCAATGAAACATGCACTTAAACCTGGTTTACATTGGATTAATATTAAGTGCATTAAAAAGATTTAAGTTCTAATAGAAATATCGAGAGCAATAATGAATGAAACGAAAATTAGAAATATATAAACTTTAAAAGTGACTTTGTTAGACTTTTGGTCAAATATTCGGATTTGATCCAATAGTCAAATTATAAAGATAAATTGACTAACTTGTTCTACTCGTCGAGTAAATCATTGTAGTATATTTGGAATCTCAAAACCAATTTTGAATAAATGAGAAATTACGGTCTAAAGTTGGAAGAAAAATTAGGAGAAAATGAGGCAAAATCAACTTTGTCGCTTGAGCGGCAGGCTAGTGTCCAACTAGGACTGTCTGTGGGTCGGTTCGGTTCGATTTAGTTACAAAATTTTAGGGTATTTAAAAAATGGAACTGTCGGGTCCAAATATAATTATGGAACCGTTCATGTTCGGTTCCATTCCGTTCAGTTCCGTACCATAATTAAATTTTTTAACATTTACAGCAACACTACATAAATATAACTTATGACATTTCATTCGTAACTTTTTCAAATTAACGTAGCCCAATTAAAAAATATATAAATAACTAGCGTCGAGTAACATTAATTAAATACATACAAATACCAAAAAGTAGATATTAATATTAAAATATCGGTAATCCATATCAATAATTCATTTGCTTCAAGCAGCATGCTGTATAAAAAAATTGAAATATAAATTAAAAGTTATAAAAATAAAATATTTTTAAGTATTTGTAATACTTACTAATTATTTGATTTAATCATCAACTACTTGACTTGTCATGGTAAAAAAACTCTACAAGCATAGTTGAAAAAGTACAATTAACAAACACAAATAAACTAAAAAATATTCAACTAATAAGATTTAATAAAAAAATATAATATATATCTATTACCTGTCTCAATCCCCTCATAGAACTCTGTTTCTTCAACGCAAATTTCATAATCTTTACAAAAACTGCAAATGGATCCCAAACTCTAATGTTTCTTGTCTTTAAAATGGGCTAATGTGCTTTAAAATAATTTGGACTTTAAAGTTAAAATTATGAAATGATTTGATTTATTTAATTAATTTGTTAATTTATTTAGAAAAAATAAAATAATTTAATTAATTCAATAAAAAAATAAAAAAATTTATTTATTTTGATTCTTCGATTCTTGGTCTAGACTCAAGACCCGATCCAAACTCATCGATTCTCGATTCGGGTACCCATTCGAATATTTAACTTATAAAAAATCGTTCGGTTCAGTTCAGGACTTTTGGACACTCCTACGCCCAGCTAGTGGCAAAGCTGTTGGTATGCGGACAAAATGTTTCTGTTGAAAAGGTGTTACTGACGCTCGAACGAGAGGCTAGCGACATTAAGAGATGCGTCCCTTCATGAAGGTTGTTGAGTTTTGGAGTGTGTCTCTTTATTAACAATCTCTCATCTTTTATAAATGGGATCCTTTGGACGTACATCATGCATCCAATATCATTTTGCATTGAGTCTTGCATCAAAATCTATCAAAAAATCATTCAAAAAGTTATTTTCTAGTAAAGAGAAAAAAATTGTTCAAGTTCGCTGTTATTGTGATTTAAAGTGCTTCTACCACAAGTTGTATCTTGGAAGATAAGTACCGTAATCCGTTGCACCGTTGCGGGGCAATTTTGTCTTAAGGAGAAAGTGTTTTATCACTTGCCTCGAATTTTTCTTTCATCTTTCACTCTCCTTCATTTCATTTCGTTTTTCTATTCCATATTAAGTTTGCACTCATGTGAATTAAACTGTTTCACTCACTTTGTCAATTACAAACAACCATTTCACTACACAAATCACCAACAATATACACATAAAACACAAAGATTTATACCAATCCCATTAATGTGACAGCTACGTCCACTTGTCAACGTACATTTTTTCACTTATGAAGAAGTTTAAAACATGTTTTCTATCACGCTATTTCTTTATCACCTACAAAAAAAGAACTCCCTTAAATTCCTTTGTATACCATAAGAAATAGGTTGATTTGTAGTCGAGAATCGAGATGATAAGTGAACAACACAGTCTAACAAATGTACAACTTCAGAAAAGAGATTTCATAAAGTTTATGGTTAAGTCACAAGCCACTGACTAGTTTTCGTTTGATTTGGAGATTTTGAGTCATTGAACATGTAAAAAAACTCATAATTTGATGTCGAGATTTGAATGTAATGTCTCAAGTCAAGAGGATTTTACATTTTGAAGTGATGATTATTAGTCATTACATTGAAAACTGTCATCACGCCTTATGAATCAAGTAGACAGTTTTGCCTATTCTCTTTAGGGGTCTCATCAACAACTTTAGTTACCTCCTTTTTTTTTTCCACTTAAATTTAATGTCGTTATTTTTACTCGACTTTCAGTTATTTGGTCACTCGTCTTATTTTGTTTTAACTTAGTCAACGAGCTTACAATTATATTTCTTTAACGCCACTAACATCATATGTCACTAATTCTCATTGTTCCGACGAACTAGGTGTTGATATTTTCGTAGCTTAGGTCAAAAGTTCAAGTATTGATACCTCTCTCCCTCAACTCCTACTAAAAAAAGAGAAATATTGATTAGGTGGATCATATTTTTGTATAGAGGGTTAGTTGAAGGAGCGGAGGGGACATCCCAGTAGGCTAATCATGCTAAAGTGTCAGATATGTTGACAAAAAGATTGGCATAATGCCATGTGACATTCCATCATTGGATTCTTTAAAATACGGTCAGTTTTTTCATGCAATCACTAGTGTCACCTGCAATTCTGTTATTGTATCTGTCAAAATCTTTCTGACAATGTGGCATAATCCATTGAAAAATACGCTCTCAATAAAATAATTTTATACGTGAATCCATAGTTTTTTCTTACTTTTTAATCACATATTCTATATATAAAAAAAAAAATCATATTCCACAAAATCAATTTTTTAAAAAAGAAAACAAAACAAACTTGTAGCAAAGGAAAGGAAAAAGTATTTGATTGTGAAATGAGTCTATAAATAAACTGAAT
This sequence comes from Fraxinus floribunda, assembly GCA_903798395.1. Lineage (NCBI taxonomy): Eukaryota > Viridiplantae > Streptophyta > Magnoliopsida > Lamiales > Oleaceae > Fraxinus > Fraxinus floribunda. Next base: position 20,006 of record CAIGRS010279903.1, read on the forward strand.
GCAGACACAAATTATACTATCAATTAGAGTGTTGGAAGGAAAGTATAGTTTCATGGTCCCACCCATTAGATCATATATACTTACATACATTGCTATTTGCTAGCAAAATCCTACTTATTGCAAACTTGTAATCCTAATATGCTATCCTGTGATTCCTCGCTGAGACTCACTTCAAAGATAATCCAATTCAGTTGTACACTTATCTCCTCGAATACGAATTAACTTAATATTCATGTTATTCGAAAGATTTACTACGATGCCATTTTTACGTAAGAGTTGTAAAGAAAAAACTTGCACGTTCATTTCTCAGTTATAGTGAGGATTTACATCGATAAGTGAATGTAGCTTTTACATCAAGGACGGATCGCTATAATTACTCTAACGTCTACTTTTCCTGTTTTCGAATTATTATTATTGCTCTTGAAAGTAGCGATTAAGATTAAAGTCAATAAATGGTTCTTGGACGATATTCTCAAATTGAGAAAAACGTGGTTTTTATCTCATTTTCTTCTTGAATTATGAATTATTGAGTCGATAATAATTGAAACATTAGGTGAAGTTGAAAGATAGGACTAGAGTTGATTTCAAATACATAGACTTGTTATGGACTAAATTGTAAACTCTAATTTTCAAAGTATAATAAACTAAATAAAAATAAATATACATAAACAGTGTTTCATTTAGCCACCCAAGTTGGATGCAAGAAGACAAAACAGACCCCACCTAACCAATTCATTCAAAATGATAATATGCTCCATCCAACCAAAAATAAAGAATTGGAGAATTTCTAGATGGAGTCCCCAATTTATCGAAATTGTAGGAAGAAGGCCCCAAACCTAATACTTTAGCAGCCTTAGTCCTAAATATTTCATTTTTGTAATATGTAGATCTCCTCCAGTTGACGATTTTATCCTTGTATTCGATTTTTTTTTTAAAATATAACTTTAACGTTATGCTTGTTTTAAAAAAACAAGAGTGAAAAGAAAAATAACATAAAAGAAAGGCATTTTTCATTTTCTAATTTATTTTTATTATTATTTTACTTTAAATTAGTACAAGGATAAACTCTCTTCTAGTAAAAAAATGATTTTTAATCAAAGATAAAGGTAAAATTGTTTATTAAAAGAAAAAAATAAAATAAATGATAAGAATTTTTGAATTTAAAGATAAACTCCTCTTCTAATAGAAAATTGAGTTTTAATCAAAGATACAGGTAAAATTGTTTATTTAGGACTTGAATGCTACAAAAGTAAAGTTTGGAGACTGTAACTGCTAACATAATAGGTTAAGTACCTATATACGACATTTTCAACACGTTATGGATCCCAACAATAATTTTATTTAAAGAATAAGGTGCATTGCATAGGGGAATATATACCACACTATTATTCCTCCACCTTTTTTTCCCTCCCCACCAATTAAGCACAATTTTCCTTAAAAAATTACGTGTGATCGGTTAAACTCTCACGTAAAAATCTTCTTAACTTGCGCGAAATTTTTGCTTCTTATTATTTGTCTACATAACGAATCTTGTATCATATCGTTGAATTCGTCGAGCCATAAAATTACAATCACTTGTGACATATAGAGTTGGCCGGCTCGTTGCCCACGAGCTCGGCTCGGCCCACGAGCTCGTACGGTAGCGAGCCGAGCCGAGCTACTTGACTCGGGCTCATTTTTTTTTATTTTTTTTAACTATCCTTCTATCTAAAAAAAAAAATAAAAAAAAATTAGATGAGCCCCTCGTCAAAAACGAGTCGGCCTGCTCGATTCGTGCTCGGGCTCGTTTTTTGACGAGTCCGAGTGGCTCGTGAGTAGCTACAGCACGAGCCGAGCGGTCGAGCCCACGAGCCGCTCGACTCGATTGCCACCACTAGTGACATATCTTATCCCTTTTCAAGCACGCATCCTCCTTTATCGCTCGACTTGATTGCCACAACTAGTGACATATCTTATTTTCAGACACGCATCCTCCTTTATTCTTATTGTTCATTGTGTTTGCTTGTAGTGACATAATTTTAAGTACGATCCTAAAAAAAAAATTTATATTTTAAAAATACTAAAATAATTTGTCCAAGATTCTCACTTTTTTTATTCAAGAATTCCATTATCACTTCGCAAGTCAAGAACATACCTAAATTCCACCCCACCCCATCCACTCTCACACAGATTCCTTCAGAAGCATTACTCTTCAAATTCACAAAATTCCATTCTTGAAATTTGTTAGTTTCACGCACAATTCATTCTCCCTAATCTCTTTCTCTCAACAACTCACATAAAACTTGATATTTCTCTCAAGACTGAACCACCATGGCTGCGGTGGTTGCAGACACCTCAGCAATGGCAGAACACACTAAAGATGGAAAGCCCAGAAGCCAAAACCACCTCCCCTCCTCCTCCACCACCGCCGCCGCCGCCAAGAAAAAGATCTTCACGGCAGAAACATTCAGAGGACTTGGCTGCACTGCCTCCTCAAATGTCTCAGTTCCTGCAGTGATAAGAACCTCAGCTAATTGGAATGCTAACAAGGTGAAAAGAATAAAGGTGAAGAACAAGAAAATCAACAATAATAAGAACAACAAATTACACACTATTAGTTATCCTGCTGTTATTGCTACGAATAACATAAAAAATAACAATAACTCAACAACAAATCCATCACAGCCGTTGGCTTTATCATCAAATTGTGAGGGTGTACCTAATGCATTGTGTGGTCCTGGGATTGGGCCCAACGGGGTCGCTGCGTCTGTGAATTGTGTTGTTTCAAAAAGGCCTGCAGCTTCTTCCAGAAGCAAAGCTGATGGGGTTGATAGAATTATTCATAGTCAGAGGGAGGTAATTTTACATTTACTCTATAATCATATCATTTCGAATATGATCTGTTTCTTGATTTTGGAATTTTTAGCTTTTTTATTTTGTTTTGTGCGGATAAAGTTCAGAGAATGTTTTGTATTACTGTCTTAATTTGCTGAGATTTTAGAATGAATTAGACTTATCAGTTTTCTAAATTTGATCCGCCATGGTTTTGTTGAATATAATTTAAATGAATATATTATGCCACTCTCTAATAACCAAAGCTTTTATACGGGGGGTGGTTGAAGATAGTATCAAAGCGGGAAAAGACTTGGTTCAAGTCTAGCCGCCACCCTTTTACAAAATTGTGCACGTACCAAGTTTTAAATGAAAAATGAATTTGTTGTTCATATAAGATGGACATGTGGAATAAATTTGTAAGGACGGTCCTTCTTAGACTTCCCTCAATTATTTCTTGGAGTTTCTGTTTGTTGAATATTTTTCTGTTTTCAAGTGATCTTCACAGATTACATGCTTCATAAAGTTAAGATTGAACCCCACTTTGATACTTTTCAGTCAAACTATATGGTTAGTAATTTTATGCATACACTAACCTGGATTTATTTGTTCATTTTCAGCGTTCTTCATATAATATGAGGAGAATGGTGACCTCTGAAGATATCCCTTTCCATGATCCTGGCATTGCCTTGGGAATGACACGCTCTAGGGCAGGCATTTCCGGATCTAGATATCATCGCCATCTCAGACATGGTTTCCGTGATGAACTTGCAGAGGTTCGTTTAATCTTAGGTCCACAAGGAGCTTTATCCTACATATTGAATTTAAGGGCATTTTGATTTTAGATTTTCTTTTCATATTATTGAGTGAATTGAATTTCACGAAATCTTGCTATGATTAAAGATAAAATTTATCCCTTCACCATTAATATGAGTTAGCCTCTCATCGCCACTTCGTAAATTGTATTCTAGATAAAGGATCAGAAAGTTATGATATTGAGATGGGAAGCTCTCAGAGGAATCTTACATTTGACTTGTTATGTTGAAGCTCTTGAATTGCGGGTTTATACCATTGTAGATTTGTAGTGTGTTTTCTTGTAGTGCAAATTTTGTGTAAAATATACCTACTTACAACAACAAAAAACGAAGCCCATTACGAAAAAATCTGGAGTCAGCTAGATTAATCATTTTCTGCCACTCGTTGGTTTCATTGCAAAGTTCATATACTGCACTCAAGTTGGTGTAAAATGTAACCCCAACTCTCTCTCCTCCTCCTCTTAACATTCTACAACTTTTGAAGTTCTTGTAGAGTTTTTTTCTCGTAGGGCAGTGTACTGAAAAACCATTAGAACTTGTTAGCTTGAGGTCGAGTTTGTTGACTGCTCTGCAAGTGTAGATGATTCATATTTGCATGCTGCTTCTACACTGAACTTTGTGGTCGACTAGGAAGATTTTGAAGCAAATATGAAGAAATGTTTATCATCTTCAATTAGACAGTCTCAGGTGAGAACCAAGATGGCATTTGGCNTTTGCATGCTGCTTCTACACTGAACCTTGTGGTCGACTAGGAAGATTTTGAAGCAAATATGAAGAAATGTTTATCATCTTCAATTAGACAGTCTCAGGTAAGAACCAAGATGGCATTTGGCAAGGATGATTAACATTTTGATCGTGAAAGATTAAACATAAGCAAAATATTTAGCCCGGCATCCATTAAACTAACACATTTTTTTATTATTATTCTCAAACTCATTTTCAACCACACATTCAAATAATAAAATATTTTGCATGTAAACTAAATTTTTTTTCTTAATTTTTAATCACACGTTCTCCAAAAAAAATCACCATTCCAAAACTGATTTCCCCATAGGAGAAATGTCTATCTGTGGGTAATCTTCCTGCATATCAGCATATGTGGCTAATATTGAGCTATTCTACCATACACATCTTATTCATTCCCTTGAAAATCGAATTTACAACATAGATTCTTCATTCTTATGATAACCCCTTGCAGTAATGATTCATCTAGCGTTATGACCTTTACTAAAATAATGGTGTGGATAGATATTACTTCATAGATTGGATTTGACTTGGCTCCTTATGGTTCCATTACATTTGGTTGTAGATTGTAATGCTCCAAAGTGGTCTGCTGATGGGAGGAAGATCTGAACAACTCGATAAATTCAGGGATTGGAGACTTGATGTCGATAACTTGTCATATGAGGTATATCAGTAACTCTATGAATGCCTTTGTTTTATCTAGTTTTGCTTTCGCTTCTTTAGGACATTGATTATTCTAGTACATGTTTGGTCCCTGCAGTAATAGACACGACCTTACCAAATATGATAGTTTTAAATGGCGTTATTTTGGTGAAACAAACAGGAATTACTGGAACTCGGTGACAGAATTGGGCACGTGAGCACTGGACTGAAGGAGGATGAGATATCCTGCTGTTTGAGGAGGAATAAGGTTCTAATGTTGGATAATTTGTCATCAAAATTCCCCACAGAAACAGAAAGGAAATGCAGCATATGTCAGGTCTGTCTTACAAAATTCATCTCTAGAATTTTTCCCATTTCTCTGTTCTTTTTTCTCCTATTTTTAATCGGACCACGTGTGCCCTCGTCACGATTCACGTCACCATTTTCATCATATTATTTATATTTTTTTTCCCTCAAATTTTCTTGTCAGGAGGAATATGAGACTGACGATGAAACCGGGAAGCTGAATTGTGGACACTTCTATCACATTCACTGCATAAAGCAGTGGCTTGTGCAGAAAAAAACTTGCCCTATATGCAAAAAACCAGCTAAGCCTCAAACCTAAACCATATAATACTTGCATTTCTCATATATCATTCTGCTTTTTTATTTTTATTCTAATGAGGATTTCATCATCCTTTATAGAAAGGTAATTCTTTGATTTTGCATTTCAATATGTAATCTTGCTTAATCAAACCGTACCGGTTCTTGTTTGGCTGCTGAGTTGTGGATTGAAAGTTCTCCGGTTGGGATCATTATAAGCTGATTATAGTTTCAATAATCTAAGATCTTGCTTTGTTATATCTATATGATTACACCTGATTTGAATACAAATTTGCAATATCTCTTTCTTCTTCTTCGGCTTGCAGAATATATATTTTCTTTTGTTATGTCATTAAGGTTGGTCTAAGCATTTGTCTTTAGTGCGAAAATTATACATTGTATGCTGCATTGTTTTGCCTTAGAATAGAGAAGATAAATTTTGTTAATTTTATTCCTCATGATAATTACTGTGAAGTGAAGATATTTCATACTTATAACCCGAAATTTCAATGAGGTTTTTTTTTTGGTTCATTTCACCTATTTTTTGTTGCAACCAATGGATTGTTTACAGATACAGTATTGGATTTTTATCTCCCAATCATATTAGAATAAAGAAAAAACTTGCACCATTAGTCCTCGACTCGGACCTTGTCACAATTTGGTCCTCAACCCATTTTTCTTGATAGCAAAGTCTCAACCTTTTAGTTTTGTAGTGTCATTTGATCTAATGAACAAAGATGAAGAAAATCAAGTTGAATTCTTGAACATTTGTATATCAATATATCATTTCCAAGAGAAACTAGAATTTGACACAGACATTTGCAGGACAAAAAATGCGAAGAAAATAAATATCGAAAAAATATTGTGTAATTTTGATGTGCATCTGAGAAGTCAAATCCCAGAAATATATGAAGAAAACTTGACTTTCAAACAAATTGAGCTTGATTCTCATTAAATTTTGGGTCGTTTACATTTCAAATGTATAAGAAATAGGATGAAAGTGCTATACATGATATGGGGTTAAAGATAGAAGTCAAATCCGATAAATAAATGAAGAAAACTTCTCTAAGAGTTCAACAACAACAAACAGAGCTTTGTTCTCATTAAATTTTGAGTCATTTTGTTTCAAATGTGTAAATACAAGTGTAATATGATATGAGGTTAGAAGCATGGAACTGTATGCACGTAGGGTACACTTGATCATGACGTAGGTATAAGTTCAAGCCTGATCATGATGAGATAGAAATTCAACCACGCACGGGTACAGATGATGTGAAGCCTGCAATCAGATGAACGACAAAATTATAACAAAGGTCTAAGTTCAGTTCAATTGAAACAAAATGAAATTCAGTGGCCAATGTATAACCATCATGAAATATTTAAGATCAAAACATACCAAACGACCTCCTACTATATCATAGTGAGCGTAGTGTGGACCTCTTGGTTCTCCAAAAACTTTGAATGAAGCCAAATGCTTGGGAATCATCTTGACTGTTTCTACTCCATTTTGTCCACCCAAGAAAAAAAAAGGCAAATAAATAAAACAGTGCAACAAAAATGAACCATGTATAGTTGAAATGACACTTTACCATATACAGCTTCAGGAGGACAAATGAGGTCTTGATCTCCAGCAAGTGCCAAAACAGGAATGTTGCTTTTCTTCAGATGTTCCTTGTAAAAGAAAGTCCCATTCCTGTTACATAGTCCACCCATTTGGAATGCTGTTGAAAGCTGCAAGAGAAGTTTTACTGGTATTGTACCTGTATATATATACAAATACTATGAATCAAAATATATTCTTAACTTAAAGGGTTGACGAAAGCAAGAATCAATTTGCGATACAAAGTACACTAATATAATTCATTCTATGAAGAGGCTGACTGTTTGTTCAAAAGCACAGATCCAAATTCTACCTGTAATATTTAGAGGTAGGTATATCACGGGTCGGTGTAATTACACTTTGAATTAGGCCTGTAAGACTTCAATGGGTTATCTATGCCTTTCTTCTTGAAAATGAAACTATAATTTCCATTTATTAATGAATATATATATATATATATATATCTTAACGGGGATGGAGTGCAGAACAGATGATGTTCTAAGTTATAATAAAATCTTCTTGCATTCATTTTGAACTTACCAAGTTATATCAGTAAAAGAACACAGCTTGTATTAGCACACCTTGATGTGTTACCATGTATTGGTGAATAAATCCCATACTTACATAAGTTGTTCAACATAAGCTTCTCATATAATTCGGGATGCATCATATTCTGGGCAGAAACTTGAGACTTCAACCACGCGAAAAAATAAGGAGGGCGAGACGCAACAGGGTGTAAAGCTGCCGATAATGCTCCCAATGGAATAACAGGAACATTCAGTGCTTGTGCGGGATCTAACTGTTTTTCCCAGAATAAATTATGATAATCTCATCATTATTTATTAATAGGTAAATAGAGTAGCACGAGACAATAAAAGTATCTTATTTCACTTACAAGGGGTAATAAAAACTTTAATGATGATCTCGAAGTAGTGTAGTCAAGTGACGCTCCCAACGTGACCACTGATGCCAACCCAGAGTTCTTTCCTTTGTGGCCTAAATTAAAAGAGTCAATATTAACACAGTACAGATACATAAACAAATGTGGACATAGTTTCAGGGTTTGAAAGTTGAAAGCCTAACCATGGCTGAATTGTCCGACCATATCTTCAGTTTATTCAGTAATACAATTTTCATACATGTGATGCAAAACTTACAGACAGAGAACAGACAAAGGAAGTCGATGTTCATAATTGTAGAAATCAGATAAGAACATGTGAATGATTAAGAGCCAATAGGTGAGAAATGCATAATATATTAACAAGGGATAATCAATGCAAGTGCACCTCACAAAAATATCTGAACTACAACTAATTCTTCGATTTTCGCTTTCTAATGATTAATTTAGACTTAGTAAAGCAAAAATCGTTTGTAGGATATTTGAAACTCAGAAACATCGAATATGAAACTTAAGATCCAGTCTTTCAATACCTCCTTTTTTACGAGTGGATCAAAAAAACAAAAAGAAGCTCCAACAAAACAAAATTGCTATCACTAAGTGGGTGAACTATATGTAGCAACTTCTTGTTCAAGTGTCGATATTAAAATTTCGTTTTTCTTTTGAAAGTAAATTATAAAAATTTAGCTTAGAGAACAGATGGGATGCCATATATGCAATAAGTACTTGTTGGCTTTCTGCATTTATACAGGACTATGCTCTGTTCAACTTAGAACACATATTAGGCAATGTTAGGTACTATGGTAGTATTGTGCTAGAACTAATATCAAGAGCTGAAGAGTACAAAACAGCTGCATCAGCAAAGATGCACAGACATAACATCAGAGTGCTACTTGGAATATGAAGTTCAACAACATGATTACTGCTATGAAGTTCAACAAAGAACCTTGAACTTGTAACTTTTAAAGCCAAAGTCTACTCCAACTCCTCGGTATGTAGACTTGATGTAATTTCAAACAGTAATAGAATATTAAGCAACACAATTTCTACATTTATCAGCTCGGATGTGAATGAAACTTGAGCAAGAGCTTCTCTAGATGTGATTGCAAGACCAGAAGATTTGCCTGTGAATTCAAGTTCTTAATATGTCATCAAATTATGTTTGAGAAATGAAGTTTCTTTTGCGTCTTCCACTAATATTTTTGCTGCAGTATTTGAAAAAGTATGGACCTGATTTACAATCAAAATAAATGGGGGACGAAGATAAATAGAAACATTTGTTGCTAATATCAACATTTAATTATTAGTTTATCCAAGTTTTCATTTGTCTTCCTCTCCGGTGCTCAAGTCTACCTTGAGTTGATATCTTCAGGCATACACCTAAATGAAGGGTTTTTCGAAGGCATTCATTCGCATCCCTGAAGGCAATGTTCACACTTAAGGTGTATGCCTCATTGGACAAGCGGCTTTCCCCCTGCTTCAAGGGGACTCAAATTCATTTTAGAACATCGCAAGACACTAAGAAAGAACATCAGTTAGAGCCACGTGTAAGAAAAGTAAAGGGTGCAGAAAAATCAAGATACAAACATACCATTTTGTGAGAGGATTGCATATAGCAGGATTCCTCCCATGGAGTGGCCGATAGCAAGCAACTTACCATCATCTGGACGGCATTGGGTCCTTATGTATTCCATCTACATTGAGAGGGTATGTATCATGATTTTATACGTGAATATATTGGCGGGTGTAATTCACAGTTGTTGACTGCTGATGAGTTGAAAATCATCTATTTTCAAAAGTTTGGGTTATTCTCAATGTGAAAAAAATTGAGTGTACAGATGTCACCTCACCGCCGCGGGCACATCCTCTTCTAGATAGTGATCAAAGTCCCAGCTATACTTCAAAACAAGATCAATCAGTTTCTGAAAATCTTCTATGCTCGTTGAAAAGCGCTCTTGCAACCCAACAAAATGTGATACGATGAAGGCTGCATCATTTGTCTCATGATCTGTGGTCGAATCACGTGGATCAGAAGCAGTGATAAGAGGCTGATTGTCTTCTCTTAGACTGTATTCTGCGCTCAAGCCAGCACCTCGAAGTTCGAGAATCCATGTATCAAATCCTTGGTTGCACATGTATCTTGCAAAAGAAGACTACAAAAGATATTACGAGATAATTAAATGGGCGACATCCATCAAGACTCAGACATGAATGCAGATGCTATAGTAAATAAAGTAACCTTCCTTCACTACAGGTTCGATTGGTAGAAAACATCGATGAATCTAACTATAGAACAGAACAATGGGTGGCAACTTGAGCAATGCCAACATAAGAAAGCAGAACACGCCTTTAAAAAAAAAAGGGCAGAAAGAGATCAGTGAACCATGTTTTGCTGCTAGTTCACAATGGTCATGGTTCAGAAAAGCAAGTGGGCAATAAGTTACAGCCACTGAACCAAGCACTGAGCTGCAAGAGACTGAAACTAATACGTAAAATATTAGGCTATCACGACTTTTACTAATCGTGAATGTGACACAAACATGACATATTAACCCGTCCATTTACATTTTGATACATAGCTCATTTGATGCTGGTAAACATTGAATATTTCACGAGAAAATAGTATAGCCAGAAAATATTAATTATCGCAGCCAAGAATGCTTCCAGAATACCAACAAATTGAAAAAAACTGCAAAAAGAATGCATAAATAAAGAGTTCCTCAATTCATATTCATGACACCGAGCTCATTCTTGAAGCAAGAATTCCTTTTCTGGATTTGATGCTTTTCAAAACTTGTGTATCTTTATGCAGTAAATAGAAGGCTAAAATCAACAGAGTATAGAAAAGCCTAATCAATAAATTGAACCTCTCCATGAAGCAAACTTCTAAATAGACAGAACCAGAATTTTGACTATCATAACTACAAAATAAAAAATATGCTACCATGATACAATCATGAGAGCATTGGCAGTTTTTTAAGAAAAAAAATGAGAAAATGTCTCCCATCTCCATAATCTCCGGCGCGCCCTCTCTCCTAAAACCCAAAAAAAATTAACCATAGAAACTTACATCAGGAGCTAGATCATATCCAATTGCGTTTGTACCAAGGCCAGACAGAAGTAACAACGGATGATTCCTCCTAGTCCCCTGTATAATCATACATTTTACTCAAAATTGGAATAATACAAATTTGAATCATGTACTATGTGTGTGTAATTGTGGTCGGCCTAAATGTGATTTAGCACCGATCCCAGTTCACTCGCTGAGTTTATGCGCATCAATAAGTGGGTAAAAAGTAATATATACACAGACATATGCTCGACCTGAGTTGAGGGCGTGTAGCGCCAGAGAGCAAGACGCCAATTGGAACTGGGAACATGCACGAAGTGAAGCTCATCGGCTGTACAAATGGCGGGCATCTCAGCGGCTCTCGTTCCTGTCACTGTTTTCATACGGATTCCGGGACGTGGCGGATTGAGGTCTCGGACTACGGGTGCAATCTGGATCGACAGAGGTAAAACAAAAACCATTTTTTATATCAATTACTCCTATTTTTCCTTTATCAATACTGCAATTGAAAAGCGTATGCAGAAATTTGTGGGGATTTGTTTCCTTTATATTCCAAACTAGGCTACGATACTATGCAGAAATTTTTGGGGATGTATTTCATTTTTCATTATGATGGGATGTTCAACTTCCCCGCCATGTGTGATTATGACTTATGATTGCTTAAAAGAGGTGAAATTATCTTTACGTGGAAGACTGGAATGGCATGGTCACACGCTAATCAAAACAATAATTGCAGGCAGCTTGCCCCGGCCACGTCCAAGTTGGTAAAGCCGTAAAGGAAAGGCATTGTTGGATTTGCAACCTCAGCGTGGGGAGTTCAATTCCTGATTGGAGTAGCTGAGTGACGTAATAATCAATATTGATTGGAGTAGTTTGGTGATGTAATAACCATGGAGGAAGGCTCCCTTGGAGTCAGGAGTATAAGGAGTGCTCGAACGCTGGTCAACTTGGACATAATCCGCGGTTTACCTCCGCCAGTTACTGAGGGATCGGTGGCTGGTGGTCCAAGAAATTAGTCTGGCTAAGCTGGGATACTTGGGTACCCAAAAAAAAAAAAAAATGCAGGCAGCTCTATGTTTTTGAAATTATAGGATTTTAAAAAGTTTAAAATTATTTTTTAAGATTAAAATATTATTCGAGTTACAAGAATTTTTAGAGGAAAATGATATAAGATGGCATAAGTCGTACTAGGGCAAATTTGTTACAATTTGGAATTGAATTAAATTGAATCGAAATCGAATTGAACTCCAATTTTGCACCGATTAGCTTCTCGAAATCTTGAAAATTTTACTTATAAATTTTTACTTTTACTTTTATCAATTTAAAAAAAAAAAAAAGTTACGTATTTCAAGAACAAATTATTTATAAAATAACAACTTATCTAACTTAAAATTAACAAAAACAGCAAATGAGCATTGCGTACAAGCAACAAGGAGACTGCATTTATTTCTACATAATTGGTCAAACTTCACCCTCCAGGCTAACCCACAACTATTGATCTATCTCAATATTGTTATTATGCTTAAGCAGAAATCTTTTATCTTTTAAATATATAAATACTACAATGTTACGCCCGTTCGGTAGAGATTAAATTTTCAATTCTAATCCGATTTTAATTCCTACCGAACGGGGCCTTAATAAGTTTGACAGCCCCCTCAGTAGGGGGCCCCTTTTTTTTGGAAGTCCCCCCAATTGTAAAGGGATGTACATCAAGTTGTCAAACCACAAAATTTTAACAAAAATTAGTTTCACAGCCCTTCATATAAGTGGTAGGTATGTGAGAGGGATGTCAAAATGAATGTGAACCAAGTGTGTACATCTAACAAAGTTCAAATTTTAACAAAAATTAGTTTCACAGCCCTTCACATAAGTGGTAGGAATGTGAGATGAATGTCAAAATGAATGTAAACCAAGTGTGTACATCTAGCAAAGTTCAAATTTTAACTTCCAAAATTCTTTCTTTCTAAAATATCATTATAAACTATAAATCATTATTCCATTAAAGAGTATAGAAGTCGACTAATAAGTAAATTTGTTAAAGTATAAATGAATTCATGAATCATATATCTTAGGTAAAATAAGTAATTTTTTTTTTTTTTTTCCAAAACAAATTGGTGAACCGTTCGTCTTGATTATGAGTGGTTTTTAACTATTAAAACCTAAATCATACCGTTTCTAAATATTTGGTTGAGTTTGAATCGAACCTTGACATGCCTACATGGACCCAAACCAACAATTTAGAAATTGCGATTTTGATTCGATTCAACGAGTTTGCAATTTTTTGTTCAACCCTACTCTCGTTTATGAGACAAGCTAGCATTAATTATTCAACTTACTAATCTCTATGGACAGTAATCTAGTCCCCAGACGAGAAAAATTTTAAAGTTTAGTTGTGCACTTGAATTTGAACTAAGTTTGTATTCATTTGAGTTAATTATCCCAATAGTCACTGAACTTTACCGAAAGTTTCCACCAGGTCATTGAACTTTAAAAACTATGTGATTAGTCACTGAACTTTCGAAACTGCAACAACATCCATCACTGAACTTTAAAAATCATCCCATTTGTCACTGGACTTTGTAAAAAGTTTCCCAGATGGCCATTGATTCAGCGGCCATCTGGGAAGAATCAGTGGCCATCTGGAAAACTTTTTACAAAGTTCAGTGACGAATTGTGTGATTTTTAAAATTTAGTGATGGATGAGGTTGAAGTTTCAAAAGTTCAGTAACTAACCACATAATTTTTAAAATTCAGTGAACTAGTGGAAACTTTCGATAAAGTTCAATGACTATTGGGGTAATTATCCCTATTTATTTTTTCGTTTTTTTATTAATAAAATACGCCACCATAAATTTACCACCAATTATTCCTGTACAACTTCTTAGTAGAAGGAAGGGTGTTCTATATGCCTCGTATAGAAATGATCTCCTATCCATGGTGGGTAAGGTTATCTTGTCCACCGCTAATTTGGACTTATATTTTTGACAATTCAACGTAAAATTGTCAAAATTGTTGGCTTGAGCACTGACATGACATTCTCACGTCATCGGTGAGCAAGCTTTATTCTACCCAACACGAGTAGGTGATCATTTCTAAGTAAAAAATGAAATGAACAAGTCCTTTATTTCATGATACCAAATTACCAATACATAAGTAGATTAGAAGACAATGTTTATAATACTTAACAAAATCTGGACAAAATAAGAATGAAAACAGTAACCAATTTCTCTTATTGCTAATTCATTTATAGGAATCTTTAAGCACCCTAGATCACCTCGAAAATTTCTGAGCAGAATCAGTTTCCATCACGAGGTTCTGATTTGATTTGCAGTAATGTCCGTTGGCACTTGAGTCGAAACCTGTGATAACATTACTGCAGCTGCCGGAGTCTTAGTATGGTATTGAGAAGGCGCCGGAGGCTGTTGAGCATAGTATACCTGCTCGTTTGCCAGATGAGAATATTCAGGCGCATAATTAGCAGTGGCGGGAGCAGCAGTAACAGTGGACTGTGACTGATTAGGAATTTGAGAAACGCCAATGTGCTGTTGATGAAATTGATGGGACGGAACTTGAACTAACATTGGACCGCCTGTGGCCACGGTTCTATAAATATTTGAACCTATCTCGGGTTTTGACATGGTAGTTGCCGCTGTCGTTGGATAAGCAGATGGGATGGTTTCACTGTAAGTTGCACCTGAAGGAGCCATATGGTTGAGAGGAGGTGTTAATGGTCTACTCGAGGCAACAATCGTAGAATCAACAATATTAGATGGTACAACTCCACTCAAATTGTAAGGCTGAGATTGATTGACGGGCAATAAGTACATCTGACACTGTGGATCGGTTTGAAGGGGTTGCTGTGTTTGAGGCAAATACATTGGATAGTATGACGACAAAGGCAGTGGATTAGCAGCAGGATGGGGGGAATAATGTGCTCCAGGATGTATAAACTGTTGATTCTGATGTAGAGTTGGGATTGACAAGGAATCGGAAAATTGCTGCATGGGATACTGAGGAGGCGGATATTGATTGGTGGTGTTGTGATCAGTCATGGGGGTGGGAACTCGGTTTTCCATGCTAGCAAGTTGAGTTGCATCTTGGTATATTGTATGATGCTTGGAGAGGGATGGAGCCGATGCAATACTACTATCACTGCACAAATCAGTTAATTTAATTACAAAGTTGAAATATAAACTAGAAGCAGCAAAAAAAGTGAAGTACATGTATCTCGAATCCAATTTTCCTGGCCTCTAGTGGGGACAAACGAGCACTGAAAATGAAAATTCCAGGGATCTAAGGGCCAGAGAAAAATGATTGGGGACCCGTATGCTTCATATGTCAAAGTTTGAGGACACTGGATGCAAATGTCCTTTTGAAATAGCAAAAACAACTTCCATCTAAAATCTCCAAGCATGAACTTTCCTTTAGATCATGAAAAAAGTAAACATTGTTTGAAGATTACAAGCTTCAAACATCATTAAAATAGCCAAAAACTTTACAATTTGATCTCCAATCATAAGCTACATCATGACTTTTGTAAATTCTCGCTGATGTGATGAATTCCATTATCTCAGGCGTTATTAATTCAGATTGAAGTTTTTACAAGTTCTACTTCAAGAAATTTAAGAGCAGTGAGATTATATGATGAGGAATTTATCAAAAAAGGCTCGGCTTGAACAAAGGTCTCACTTATACAGGCTTCTTTAACTAACCTTATATTCGTAAAATCCTAGCATACTCTCATCTTCTTCATCTTGTCCCTTTATCCCAACCAATCTAGGCTTCCTATTTCCCCCTCCCCCTTCATCCACTGAGTCACCTCTTCCCTTCCTACTTAATTTCCTTCCCTCTGTGTTGCTGTGGCAAGAATTAAGAAAAAAGGGGTAAATTTTGCATCAATGTCGAGCTGGATCAAATTGATTAGTTTGGGATCGATTTGATTAGTTTAAAAATATATATTTTAGAGTCATAACATTTAAGATTACTTGTAAAATGCATGGCTTGAAATTATTTCCTCCTTATAGTTAAGACTTGATATGTGATTTCTCAGCAGTAGTTATCAGATAAATAATCGATTAGGCAAAAGAAAACTGTAAAATTTGAAGGAGAGAATTGATCTTTGATTAAGTACCTTGCAACAGAGTCCGGTGATGGCAGGCTGTACCCTCCGGCATGCTTTGAATCCGGCGATGGTAAATTGTATACATCAACCAGCTTTGGTTGAGCCGGTTGCAGTGGCAATGGTGGCTTCCGAAGCCCAGTTGGGGCCCCGTGATCTAATTTTTCATTGTCCGGTAGGACTCGAGTAAGATGTTGAGCGGTGACAGCGGTCGTGTTCTCTCCAGCAACCGATGACACAGTGGCGGCGCCACCAATAACTGAATAAGTCGGTGGTGGAGCATTTGGAGCAATACTCACATGCGATAATTGTTCATCCAATCCAGCCCTCTGATCATGAAATCTCGCATTATCATTTTCAATTCTAACTTTAATTGGAGGCAGATTTGACATAGATGGGGATGAAGAACTCGACCCGAACGATGAACTTGTTTCAACCATAGGAGAATCAGGCAAATTTGAATGTACCTGTTTGTTAAAACTCAAAATCTCGTTTTGGGGATCAAGATTTGTAGAAGAATCACTCTTCTGAATCCCATCAAGCTCAACCATATTATCAACGGCGGCAGAATCAGATAGCCCTCTAGGAAGCAACCCAGTACCATTCAATGCATCGACAAACCAAGTTTCTGATTTAGCATCGTCGAGTAAAGAGCCCATAGAAGCGGCGGTTTCTGGCATGGAAGGGAATAGAAAGAGACGGAGACGGGAGGGTTTCAAAGACGATGCGACGGTGGTGCGGTCATATTCTTCAATCATATTCTCCAAGTCTTCGTCAGTGGAAACTAAAATAAGAGAATCCAGTTCTTCATTTGGGAGCTGATACTTGAGGGTGAAGTGGCGGCCATTAAGGAGGGAATGAGAGAGGCGGGAAAGGAAGTATTCCAGTGAGGAGCGGCGGTCCACCACCACAATGCGGGTGTCTCCGCCAATGTAGCAGAGGGACTTGTCATGGGGACGAGGGATGATATGGCCGCCGTAGCTGCACATGAGGCGGAGCTTGGAGTCGGGGACTGGTGGTAGAGGCTCATCCCAAGTGTCGTGACGGGAGCGTGGGGAAGAATTGGCAGAATCTGGCTCGTTGTTGTTGGTGGTGGTGGCGGCAGAGATGAGTGGTGCATTGGTGGTGGGATGCGGTGGCAAAGGTGGCGGTGGATCCATTGGAATTGGATTCGTAGAGTCCAGTAAAGACTTAAAGTGCAAATGCCAAACGGAGTTGAAAAGTAATGAAATGTGGAGGTTGAGGATAAATTAGTCCTTTTATATTTGAATATAGTTATATAGACTAACGTTGGATTAAAGCTAGCATGCCCATGAGGATTAGCAAATGAGCTGTCGTTGGATCTCATTATTTTTAAAATTTATTTTTCTCTCGAATAATATTAATCACAACCTATATGGTATTAAGTGATAGACTAAATGAAGAATTTTTATTTATCATTTAATGCTACATTAACGCCATATACACTGAGGTTATATCGCTAAATATCATTACTCTTTTCTCTCTTTAATTTTTAACTACACATTCTTCAATAAAATAATATTACACGAAAATTCAATTTTTATTTTTTATTTTTTAACTACACATCACTATTTCAAAATATATTTTTGTCAAATAGTGGGGCTTAAAAAGGCTCTTAGCTGTTTATAAATTATTCATATATACTTTAGTTACTTTTTATTATAATAATTTTGAGTGATTCATGAGTAATATTTATTTATTTATTTATAACATTTTTGAATTTTCTTTTATAAAAGTGTAGTTGTTAAACTCGACTTGACCTTTCATACGCTCAAAATGTTGGTCAACATATAAGTAGATCAATTTATCCTAACATACTAAATCGGTTAGTTTGATTTCATTTCGATAACATTATTCAATTAGTTTAATATTTTAGAAAGGATTTCATAAGTTTAAAAGTCTACTTATCTAGGTCTGCAAGTAGTTTCGTTGAACCATCAATGTCACTTGAGACAACACAAGGAATGATACGTGCTACACAGTAGGGGCGGAGCCATGGAGTCCAGGCTCCCAAGTTCTCCTATTTTCTTCTTTTTCAATTTTTTTAATAAATTAAAAAAAATCAAAATGTAGGCAATTACTTGTAATAATATTGTTGTAGCTTGGTTGTAAAAGGTGCTTGTCTCTTTCTAATTGGCAATGTTGGGAGTCCTCCCCTCCATAATCTTATTTTCCCTTTTTTTCTCATTTTATTCTTTTTACATAATTCTATTAACTTTAGCATTAAATTTTCCTTACGTGGGATGCATAAGCTAACTTTTCGATGGATAAAGTTAGAAAAGCCATATGCTTAATACTTAAAATCTTTCAAACCTAAAATTTTCATTCATTTTCAATTCAAAAATCTGAAATATAGATACCCTTTTTCTAATGCGATCCAAGATTTTGAAGAAGAACCTTTGCCGTAGTGAAAATTTTGAAACTTCGGATTTAAGCTCGGAAAAACATGCTTATAATAATTTTATCACTAAATTCATAATATTGATTTAATATAAAAATTCTGTCGAAATGTTTTCTACTATTTGTTTTTAACCCAAAGACGATAATAAATAAATTGATTTTGCTAGTGATACATCACCATGTACATAGGGGTGTACACCTCCTCACATGGGTGTGGGATCTACTTGAATAAAAAAATATTTTATAAAAGTGGGTCCCACCCCATATGAGGAGAGTGTACACCCTTATGTACATTTTTTGATGTACAAGTAGAATTATTCTAAATAAATATATCTCGTACATTTTTTTATTTTTTGAATTTATTGTTAAGAAATATAGTATTATTTTGTTTTATTGTTTATTAAGGGTAGAATGGTCTTTTAGTTTCCTTTATTTTAGACTATATATAGAGCCTGTTTGGTACGGCTTAAAATTCAATTAAAATTGAAAATATGACCGTTATTGGGTCCCACCCGTATAATAAAA
>CAIGRS010280003.1:0-15018 GCA_903798395.1 Fraxinus floribunda
GCTCGGCCCATTGACATCCCTACACCCAGATGTCAATCCCCGTGTACACATAGCAAAACTCATAGGTAAGTGCGTTTTCTTTGTTATGTTGATCTTCATATAACTCTTTTTTTTATTTTTTTTTTTCGTTTCTTCTCTCTCTCTCACACACACACACACACACACACACACACATTTTTGGCTCTTGCACAAGTTTGGGGTAGATATTATGGGATTCTCACAAGCTCCTCAACAAGAACATTTTGTTGTGCCTTCTTTGTTTCTTTCTTTGCGTGCTTTACATTCATGACAATGGATAATTTAATTTTTGGGTGGTTATCTAATATGATAGGCCTTTGATTATTCATATTATCAGAGAAAAAAAAAATTGACAACAATTTCTTTTAAAAAATTTTTTTTTTAGTGTCTTTGTGAGTGTCGATTCGGTTTGATAAGCAAGGTGCCTATAATATAATAGCTAGTGGAAATGAATTCGGTTCTTGGAAATTGACATGTGCTGCTTTAGTTTTGTGCTTAATTCATGTGTTGATCTAGTATTATGTGAAATTCTGTGACACTTTGAGCACGTAGCCACGATCAAGCTACCATTTTTTTTTTTGTACTTAGAAAAAAGTTATTTGAATCAAGTCGCTCTTAGGACCTCATTGAATGTTAGAACCTATAGGGTCACCAATACACTTGCACTATTCGGTGGGAATTAGATTAGGCGAGGTTAACGCTATGATAGTATGTTTTATAGAGTAAATGGTTTCGTTTTCAAATCTTGCCATCTGCCAATCATTCTGCACCATGTCGAATCCTGTAAAACTCCTGTACCTATAGCATTGTTCCAAGTCATTGCATGAGTCAAGCTATGCCATTGGGGAAAAGTTATGTAAACTGATTTTCGAAGTACTCTTGGAACAAGACATGTTTTGGGCGCAGGTACAAATTTAACACCTATTCTATATACACTTTTTATCTCAAGACACAATGAAAGAGCTTTAACAGCTCTCAAGACTTACAGCTCAATAACGAGACCTTGAAACTATATAACAAACATATGAGAGTTCAATAATCAACTTTTCAAATCCCATAATTAATTTTTTCTCTTCACACATTACAAACTAAATCATCTGGGGCCGGAGAGTTCCATTGCTTGAACGAGCAGAGAAGAGTCATCCGTGAGGTCAGAATATCTCTCCGAAGAGGAGAATTCATTGGCTCTGCATCTGGTAGCCTCGGATCTTTGAGAAGCTTCCCACCGTTCTGCAAGCCCGTCTCCTTCAAGCATTCGAACTACTTCAGACATCTTCGGCCGATGGGTTGGAATATACTGAGTGCACAAGAGGGCAACTTGCACCATTTCCTCGAGTTCTATTCGATCATAGTTGTTCGTAAGATCCTTGTCAACCAGTACATCAAGCTTCTTTTCTTGGTGAATTTTCTTCACCTGTGGCCATACACATACGAGTAACAATCGGTTTGTTACAGAACTTTGTATTAGTAGTTTGAATTATGCTTGATGTACCCTCGTGGCCCTGTACATATATCTTTATCCTAGTATTTTAGGAAAGGAAAAAGAATGAGTTGCTTACCCACTCCAGCATAGCCCCTTTCTGGTTTGCTAGCTTGCCGAACTCTAGAGCCCTCTGACCTGTGATCAATTCTAGCAGAAGAATTCCAAACCCGAAAACATCTGTTTTCTCCGAGGACTGGCCTGTGGAGAGATACTCTGGAGCAATGTGCCCTACGGTGCCCCTAACAGCAGTCGTGACGTGTGAATCCCTGTGGTCGAGAAGCTTTGCCAATCCAAAATCTCCAACCACAGCCTCATAGTAATCATCAAGCAATATGTTTGCAGCCTTTACATCCCTGTGAATGATCTTGGGGTCACATTGCTCATGAAGGTACAGTAAACCCCTAGCTGCACCTAAGGCGATACGTTTCCTCGTACCCCAGTCCAATGGGGGTGTGGCTGCAAAGATGAGAAATAGACACAATGCTTATTAGGGATTAAGCCCTAATCCTACTTGCAAGAGAAAGTGTGTGAAACAAAAAACAGAAACAAGCAGATCTATATTAGTTCACCCTCGATGTGAGAAATGGGATGGCTACCTTTGAGACGGGAGGCAACACTTCCATTGGACATGTAGGGATAAATCAAGAGTTTTTCAGTAGGTGTCAAGCAAAAACCATACAATTTGAGGAGGTTTCGATGCACTGCTAGGCTGATCATCTCGATTTCTGTTTGAAATTGGATCTCGCCCCCAATGTTATTGCCATCTTTGAGCCGTTTTACTGCTACAACAGTTCCATCTTGGAGATAACCTTTGTAGACATTTCCAAAACCACCCTTTCCAAGTATGTTCTTACTGCTGAAGTTGTTTGTGGCAATCTGAAGTTCTCTAAATTGGAATTTTCTCAAGTTTCCTAGGCATACTTCTTCATGATGATGTTCTGAAAATTATAAGAACTGTTAGTTTATGGAAAAATAAAATAAAATTGGATGTTTGTTAGAAGGTTTTAATGTGCGAATAGCTATGTCGCAGTTACCATTAATGTCGAAGAATATCTGCTGGTTGTGTTTATGTCTCCACCAGAGAAGGAAACCAAACCCAATAATCAGTAGGCAGATGCAGCCAAGGCTTGATCCTAAGGCCAATGCGACCTTGTGACTATTTGGCCTTCCTGATTGCTGCGGATCTTCAAGAGAAAACACAATTAGTTAGAATGCGAGGGGATTTTCCAGAGATAGAGAAAGACAGAGGCATTGGTGCAGTTCCAATGAGAAATTAGAAATTGAAACATGGAATTTCTGATGCACTTCAAACTCTATTAGAAATTAACAAGGATTTGATGAATTTTAAAATCATACTTTGTGAATCATTCAAAGTGAATGATAGAGGAATTNGGTGCAGTTCCAATGAGAAATTAGAAATTGAAACATGGAATTTCTGATGCACTTCAAACTCTATTAGAAATTAACAAGGATTTGATGAATTTTAAAATCATACTTTGTGAATCATTCAAAGTGAATGATAGAGAAATTGGTGCAGTTCCATGGCAGGCTGGCTCTTTCCCAGTTGCACATATCAAAGGATTTCCTAAAACACTGTGAGGTAAAAAGAAAAGGAATAAACAAATTAATCAAGAAACTTAACATCTTATTTCTAATAAAGCAAAATTGAAATCCGCAAAATTCCAAGAAACATACTTGAATGTTTTTGCAAGAAGCCTTGGTACTGGCCCACTCAAATTATTGAATGACAAGTCTCTGAAAAATGAAACAGAACTCAAATACCTTCAGAATAGAATCTTGTGATAAATGCATTTATTGTAAGCAAATAGATCAAGAAGATTACAGAAATGTCAGCTGAGTCAAGTTTCCCAGAGACAAAGGAATAGCTCCAGTGAGACTGTTGTTATTCAACCTCCTGTATTAATTTAAAGTGGTTAGAATTCAAGCATATGTGCTCCCAGTCGAGTAACAAGACGGGAAGTTGAGGAGCTAAGTTTAGTCGCGGGGTGCTTTATCTTTTCTTCCCACATACTTTTCTCCTACAACATTGTGTAAGTAGGTGCTTACAGGTATTGGAGGCTCTTCAATTGAGCTAAAGAAGAGGGAAATTCTCCATTAAGCAAGTTATCAGAAAGATCAAGTGTTTGAAGTTTTTGGAGCCTTCCCAACTCATGAGGGATTGGCCCAGATATACTATTATCCTGCAAAAGCCTGCCACAAAACAACTTAGTATTAAATCTTCAGATAATTTGTACCGCAATTAGACTTTCAGGCACACAATACTAGACAGAGTTATACAATATAACAATCAAAATTTTAGTTTTTTTTTTCTTCTTTTAACGCTGTCTATCCATTTCTTGTACATAATAGTGTTACTACTCACACGCTCTGGAGGTGCGTCAAATTGCCAATACTACGAGATAATTTGCCAGACAAACCTTGGCTTGGAATTGCTCTGCAATACCAGCAATTCAATTATTTCAGACTAAAATATGCAGAAAAGTGAATTTATCAGACTTTATTGTGCTAAGATCTGAAAGTGATTAGCTTACAGTGTGATGACTAGATTATCTCGAGAACAACCCACCATGCTCCAGCTACATGGATCAACAGCATTTTCATCCCAATTCAGAACTCCATGAGGGTCTTTCAAAGAGTACTTTATATCCATCAAGGCTTGCACTGCAAAGATTTATTTTAAAAACTGTATTTTAGTTAATGTTAAATTACTTCTTAAAGGACTACAAAAATACAATACTATCCCAAACTCCAAGTGTGTGTTTAGTATGCAGTATTCGGCTGAATAGTACAACAAACAAAATTTTAGCTTATTTTTCTTATCTAGTACCATCAAATACTCTGTATCAAACACGTCACAATTGCAGGTTTGATCCAACCTTTGTACCGCACATGATACAATTGAGTTTTGACACAAGTATTGGAAAGAAACTGTTCGTAAAATCAACAAGATCTTAGCTTCTCTCTTCGCTAATATTTTCTTGTGGTATCCAATCTTCACAACTAAATATGCCGTAAGAACCATGAAATTTGAAATTCATGGACACCCCAGTATGATTTGATAAATTACTGCTATGAATATTTTTTAAACTATATCAAGAAAATGGAATTTTACCTTCATAGTTGACACCGTTTGGGGTAAGCAAAGCCCTTACAGAAGCCCAGAAGCCAAAGAAAGCCACGAAGCATAAAACAGCTTCTTCTCTTACCATTTGAATATCAGAGAAGTTCAAAAACTAGTAATATGGGCTAAAAATAAGGTTGTTTTATAGGATCCACCAAAGTTCCTTCTAAATTATCAAACAAGTATGTCACATGAAAACAGAACCATTCCTCATGCTTATCACACCAAATATTTACTGACTCACAGCTTCTGTCAGATCCCAAGAAAATGCAGAGGGTTTTCTTGAAAAAGTGAGGACTAACATAGTATCTTGTCTGCCCCTTGTCCACCAAAGTTAAAAGAAAACAACATATATAAAAGTAAAATTTTAAATTAACTACAGTTAGATAAATTCAAACGTTGATGGGAAAAGAAAAGAAAATTCCATCAATCATCAATTTAGAGATTGGTTATTGCCTTCTTTATCTTTACCTCAGAATTAAAAAAATTAAAGCAGTTGATATGCTGACTGTTAAGCACTATAAGGGAAAATCTTGTCAGAACTTTTTTTTTTTTTTTTTTTGTGGGGTCAGAAGTTTCTCACATATTTACATACACAATACATATGTAAATAAAGATTACATGGACGTGTTTGGATTTGCTCTGGGTGAAGAGTTAAAAAGAGGACATGCGCATTGGGATTTGCTGTGGTTTTGATTATGGCCAGTCATAATCCAAACATTCCCCGTGTGTGTCATCTACATGACAAGATTAGGCTAAATTGCCTCAAGTAAGAATGATGCTATGTGTACAAAATAAGTTGACAAACTTGGTTTACAAAATGTGTTGACAACATATATGCCAATTTTGTCAATATAACATCTATGACAAACTTGGTTTACAAAATGGTTTACAAAATATATGTTGGCAAGATCGATTTAAAAAACAGTTTTTGAAATCATTGGTCCAAATCTTGCCAACATATATTTTGTCAACCATTTTTGTAACCCAATTTTGTACAAGTAGGTTAACTCGAAAATTAATGATCTAGATCTTGCCACACTTATTTTATCAACAAATTTTGTACAACTAGAATAATTACTCAAGTATTTCTTTCTTGACATATTGTTCGGAAGATCGTGAAAAGTTTTCTATTTCATTTCCTTTTTCCGTGTTTTTCTTTGTTTATTTTAAAGTTAAGGGCAAACTTGTTTTTCCCGTTACATCGACTTGTGGCAATTTTGGAGGGAAATTATTATTGGGGACGACGACCGTCTACAAAATGTTCAAGATCGCAATGTCAAAGGAAAAAAAAAGACACACACACACACACACACACAAACACAAATTGAAGACAAGAATACAACGAAAAAAAAGTTAAAACATAGATATGATAAGAGTAATTAGCACATAATGTCTCCATCTTTCATTGTTATTGTGGAAAAAGTTCATACCTTTCATTTTTTGGCATGTTCACATTTCATTGCGTAAAAGGTCATTTTTATTTATTTCCTCAATTAAAAAATATGAAATGACGAATTTAACCTTCTATTTAAATAAAAAAGGAAAAAAAAATGCAATCATAGTCCCAAGGTTTTTTTTAAAAGCGCAAATGAGTCCGAAATAAATTATTTAGAGGGTAATTAGTACATAATGTCCATATCTTTCACCATTTTTTTTTGCGAAAAATGTCAATACCTTTCATTTTTTTGACATTTTCACCCTTATTTACACATTTGATTGTGTAAATTATCATTTTCATCCAATTTCTTAATAAAGAATTGTGAAATAATGAATATACCCTCATATTTAAATAAAAAAATATATATTTTAATTTCTAATGCTTTAATAATTTATTTGAGATTCGTTTGCACTTTTTATTTTTTATTTTAGTTTTTTTAAGTTTTTAAATAAATTTAATTGGGACTCGTTTGCACTTTTTTTTAAAAATAATAATTTTTTAATAATTTATTGGGGACTCGTTTGCACATTTTTAAAAAATTGAAACTATGGTTGCAATTAATTTTTAAATTTTTTTATTTAATAGGAGAATATATTCATCATTTTACTATTTTTCATTGAGAAATTTGATAGAAATAATGGTTTTCGCAATCAAATGTGTAATTAATGGTGAAAATGTCGAAAAAAAAGTAGGTATGGACTTTTTTGCAATAATAGTGAAAGGTAGGGACATTATGTGCTAATTACCCATTTAATAATTTATTTGGGACTCATTTATGCTTTTCAAAAAAATTAGGACTATCGTTGCAATTAATTTGTTTTCCTTTTGTTTTATTTAAAGGGAAGTGTATATTCGTCATTTCACAATTTTCAATTGAGAAAATGGATGAAAAAAACCTTCTGCGCAATGAAAGGTGAAAATGTCAAAAAAATGAAAGGTAATAACGTTTTTCACAATGACAGTGAAAGATAGGGACATTATGTTGAAGGCCTTGCTGTAATTATAATATGGTATAATGAAATAAATATATTGGATTAATATAACTAAGTAAAATTTTATATTATTGAATAATATATATGCTATGATGTTTAACCCTTAAGGTTAACATGAATTTAATGAACAAATTAAGATGGTATAGACAAAAAATAAAAATAAATAAATGAAAAAAAAAATCCATAGAAGACGGCATATCCCCCAAAAATAGGAGATTAACTCATACTTTTGCAAGTTAATTAATGCTAATAAATTTTTAATCACATGCAAAGACAAATGTTAATGAAAGAAAAGGTTAGAATCTCGAGACAAACTCGTGATGTAATGGTTCCTCTTTGATCTTTGTTGAGTGAATTATATGCTCTCTCTTTAATTATGTCATATGTTGCCTTTGCTTTATTTGATGCCTAAGAATTAAGATTTAAGTAATTAAATTGTTCCCACATAATCAAAGGACAAACCAACCAATTGAACATACTTAAAAAAAGAACCTCCAATATTTAAAGGCTGGAATATAACAATAAATAGATACTCTCTTTACCAGTTTAAGTTCATACTTGGAATAGTTTAGCCCAAATACAAAGTAAAAAAAAAATGAAAAATTCAGTAATCGAGATAAATATATCAGGTAATTCAGAGTCGTTAAATCATTTTCTTAGTGGTCACCTACTTGTTTACAAAGTGAATTTTTGTTTTGCATCTCCAAAAGTCTCTTTATTTTTAAAGAGTATCTAGTCCATAATAGAACATATGTAAAATAGATAAAATTTTAGATTATGTTACTTGTTCATCACAACTTACAAATTAATTTATCAACAAATGACATAACGAGATTTGACCGAGTCAAAATCTCATCAACAAATAGAAAAAAACCCTCCAATTTCTTTTTGCATTAACCCACATTACATTAGCATAATTGTTCAAGTGGTAAAGAATTTTTGATAGTTTTAATTCAACTTATCATCAAATCATCAATCTGTAAATGGTGATGTACAACAAGCGTTTTTAGTGGTTATGACTAAAATAATTAATTTAAGCATATGTAAAAATAAAAATTTGCTTCAAAGTAATTTTGGCAGCCAAACGTGACACTAACATCTGATCTAAAGGAGCAGGTATTCATTTTCAGTAATCCTATTCCTAACAAACAGTGACTTCAACCCAAATTATGGATGTGTAGGGACACAATAACCATCATATAATCACAGTGTACTTTACATCATCGTACACTTGTATTTGGAAAGAAACTCATCACGGCGTTGACTTTCCTTCAAACATTCTTTGGTCCATTGGCAATGATGTTTTTTATCAGAATTTGTTTTTTAACGTGGAAGTATGTAAAAAGGAAAAAACCATTTGTAAAATAAACATGGAGTTTGGTCATGTTCCATGGAACAAGTGGGTGGCCTATTTTTGTTCTAAAGACCTTTTTTTTAAAAGAAAAGCCAAAAATCATGTCAAGCGACTCAAGCCGATATTTAACAGCGAACTTTAAACCCTCCAAAACCGCCATACATTCACCTATGGTATGTGAACAATACTTATCAAGAGTGAAAGGCTTGATAATAAACTAAGATAAGTAATTTGTGATTTTTGATGTGTTATACAATGTTTTGAGTGTTTGATGAACTCCATACTAGATTGGCATCAACATTTCTATTTCCAAGCTACACAAACAAAATTGTGTCAAGTTTTTTGGCCAGACTAGGTGCAACATTGTGAGCTCCAGTTTCTGATATTGGATAATTTGTTGCAATGCATTTCTTGAACTCTAGCCTCCCTAGCTGAGCCTCACCCGACCTTATCCATGGCCCTCAACTATTGTTTGAATAGACAAGCAGCTCTAAACGACTATTACAAGCTAAATTTGTTCGTTGAAAAACTTTTAGACGTTGTTTGATCTTATATTTAAGATTTAGGATTCGATCTTAAAAATGTTAAGCTTATTAAGAAATGTAGCCTAAATATATATGCTCACAATTGATCTCATCTTTAATCGATGTAGAATTTACCCTTAATAAAATTTTGTTTGCATATAGTCTTAAATCGTAAATGGTTTAAAAGTTGTAGACAACAAAGAGAATAAAGTTAAGAATTTGAAAAGGATTACAAGAATAAAATAAGCTTTGTTTTCAATATGTTAGATTTAACCAAATTATCAAGACGTAGTGACGTATTGGGTGGTAATTAGTGGTTAGGGAGGACGTTAGTTCTAAAATAATTCAAATTCAAAGGTATTAAGATTAATTATATCTTAATAGTTGCATTTATTAAGAAGAGTGGACGAACCCCTCATATGTTGACTATTGATTTCATTTTAATTAATCAATATGTAATTTATCCCTTAATGGAATATTGTTCTCATATTATCTTAAAACCTAAATGGTTTAAAAGTTGGGGGCAAGAAACATAACAAAGTTAGGAATTTAAAAAAAAAGTATAGAATAAACTCTATTTTGTTTTCAATATTTAAGATTTAACAAAGTTTTATGCTATCAACGTATCGCAACTTCTTTATCGAAGCTTGGGACTACTATGAAACAACACATTGACAACCGAAAAGATACTGTCACGTACATGCACCTGTTTGGGGGTAGGCAATATCAATTATCAGTGGCATTAGTGATGAAGACACACACGTCCTTAAATGCCTCGAGCTAATAAGATCCAAGAATGTCCTTGTTTAGATAAATACATTAGTAACTATAATTCTTACCAACAAAAGATTGTATACAATCTCTCTTCTGTCAACTTCTCGTTGCCTTTATCTCCATAAAAATCTATTTTTAATAAATTAGTTTAGTGCATGTTCAGTATAGAGTATCTCTCTTTTGTCAACTTCTCGTTGCCTTTATCTCCATAAATATCTCTTTTCAATAAATGAGTTTAGTGCATGTTCAGTATAGAGTACGTTCCCGATATATACTCACAATACAAGACACTATTAGATAAAGAAAGAGTAATGTTATTTATCTAAATTGCTGATTTATTGAGCGATTCGAAACGAGACTTATATCCCTACAATTAAAATGCTCAATCATTAAATTCCACAACATTATTAAAGATAGTACTCTTAATACCTATTAGCCTATTACTTACCAAACATACTTTAAAAGAAGAATTTTGCTATTCTTACCGGGGGGGTTGACAACCCCCCGACCGACCCCTCACAATAGTGGAGGGGCCCACCCGGTAAGAATAGCATCTCTCATAAAAAGAAAGTTTTAATTTCTCTCTCTTACACACACATGTTCTCATAGCCAAAAAGGTAGTCAAACAAATGAGGTGGGGGTCGGACACTTGAAGATAAATAAGATTTGCTCTTAGGGGGTGGTACCCAAATGAGTAGGAAATTATTACAGTTTGAATGGAAGGAGTTGTCATTGCTCTTTTGAACACAAAATAAATTATACCAACTTATCATGTGACTTTTGTCTCTCTGTTAAAAAGAGAATACATCAAAAATATTGCTTCCAAAATAATTGCACTTCTCAACCCTACAATGTCTCATAACCAGTCCACTTCAGTCTCTGAAAGGTTGCCCCCAAAACCCTAGCTATGGTCTGTACTTGATGCAGAAAATTTTTATCATGGGCTCAGCCTTTTTTTCATTTTTCATTTTTTTTCCTTTTCACTCTCTTGTGGGGGTGGGATGGAGGGGGAGGGGGTTGGTTTAAAAGATGATTAAGAAGATATGTGATGTGAGTACAGAGTCGAGCGCATCAAGATCGAGACCGGGGAAGGACCCGTTGATTATTGAAGGAGGCCCAATGACACGTTCGAGAGCAAAGTGGGTGAAAAAGGAGATGCGATTGCTCGTTCAAGCTACGGTTGACAACATGGTGATCTTGACAAAGAATGGAGAAAGTTTTATGTTGGGGTCGATGACCAAAACGAATTGGAGCAACTTGATTCAAGTAGAGGAAGAAAGAGGCCAAAATCATTACTATGCGACCGCATAGTAGACCAGTGCATGCGGTCGCATGCACCCTTACCGAAACTAAGCATGGACGTTTTGAATATTCTATGCGACCACATAGAAATATACTATGCGGCCGCATAGTTCAATCGGGTAGCGAGAATTCTTTTTTTTTTTTTTGGAAACTTCCTACTTATATTAGAATTATATTCTTACCAAACTTGTGCAATTTTTGGATTATTATGCACGACTTTTAGGTTTAGTATAAATAGGAAATTCTATTTCATTGTATTTTGATACAACATTATTGAGAATTAATCGAGAGGCTATTTTACTTTCAAACTTTGTTCTTCGTTGGACAAATCAAGAACTTATCAAGATCTTTCTTGTGGTGTTCAAATCAATCAGGTGCGATTTTCAATTAATCAATCAAAAGGGTCAACATACGTTCGCGTTGTGTTAGTTATTTTGATTCGTTATTTGTCGAATCAAATCCAAACTTTGGTTCTTTGGCTTTATTGGGTTCAATTTCAATTCCGTTGTGGGTTTTGCAGTTCTTTGCCACGCGGGTTCACATCAGTTGATATCATAGCTTAGTCTCCAAAATCAAATGCTATATCTTTTTCCTTTTTTTCGTTTGAGTCTTTATTTTCCTGTTTTCTTTCATTCCTTTAATTGAGTTTTTGGTTCGTAATCTCTCCGTAAAATTTCAAAAGTTGTTCTTGAACTCATTTTGTATCCAAATCAACTTCTGTTTTCTTTGCCGGTTTCATAGTTGAATTTCGAGTCCAAAAAATCCAAAAATTCAAAAAATTCAGAAAGTTATGTAAAAAGTGAAACAAGAGAGTATTTGTAATTATTTATCTCAAAATTCTTCAGCCAATTACGAAATCTCTAGTGTCCAATTCAAGAACTACTTTTTGAATTCAAAAAGATTCCATCCAAATTCCCAATTCAATTCTAGTTGTTCTTTCTTAAGTCTTTAAATTCTCCAAAAATAAAATCTCACTCATAATCCCGGTTTGAATTCTATAAGAATAATTCTTGGTTGAGTTCTAATTTGTCCTTTGAAAGCATTTGGGCGAAATTATTGAATGGGAAAAGGCAGAGTGATGAGATTAATAGAGGGAAAAAATTGAATTGAGTAATATACGAGTGCACATTTATGAGGCAAAAATAAATTTAGATTTAGGATGTCTGACAGGGACGAATCAACACCAAGCCGAGACAACAATCAAATCAACATGTCGGAAGAGATAATACGTAGGTTTGAGCGGTTGTTCGAAGACGTGCATGATCGATTAGATAGACAAGACACGGAGCTTGTCAATTTGCACAGGGTAGTTCCAAATGTATGGAGACGGGGTAGGTGGGAGCCTAGGATGGAGGTGTGTGAAGAGTATGAATATGGGAGTGACGTGGATGAAGATGCAGATAGCGACCCTTGAATTAATTGACTATGCAATCACTTGGTGGGATCAAGTGGTAACAACGATGAGGAGAAATATGGAACGACCGATCAATACATGGGAGGACTCGAAAGCTATCATGCGGAAGAGGTTCATACCTAATCACTACTATCGAAAGCTTCAACAAAAACTACAAAGCCTCTACCAAGAACCAAGGATCGAAGAGTGTGGAGGATTATCACAAAGAGATGGAGTTGTTGATGATTAGAGCGGATGTGGAGGAGGATCGGGAGGCTACCATGGCCAGATTTTTGAATGGGTTGAATAGGGATATAGCTCATGTGGTCAAGCTGCAACATTATGTGGAGCTGGAAGACAAGCTTCATGTAGCTACGAAGGTGGAAAGACAATTGAAGATGAAGGGGACAACAAGGTATTCATCATGTGCTTTGGGTTCTAATTCATCCTTGGAATCGAAGTGGGACATCAACAAAGGAGATGTGGTTATTTCTAGGGAAAAAATTGAATTACCAAAGGAAAAGGAAGAAAGTTCTAGCAAGAAAATGGAACCCCAGTCATCAAGGAATCGAGACATCAAATGCTTTAGGTGTTTGGGGTCGGGGCACATTGTTTCTCAATGTCCAAACAAAAGAGCGATGATTTTACGGGATAATGGAGAATTGGTGAGTGAGAGTGATTGTGATTATGAAGGCATGCCGAAATTGGAGGAAGCTAGTGATGAAGGCATCTGGAATATGATGTTGGCGAGTTATTGGTTACAAGACGAGCTCTTAATACTCAAATTAAGGCGGATGACTTGGAGCAACAAAGAGAGAATATTTTTCATACACGGTGTCACATCAATAATAAGGTATGTAGCATGATCATTGATGGTGGGAGTTGTACAAATGTAGCTAGCATTAGTGCTGTGGATAAATTAGAATTCACTATGCTTAAACACCCAAGGCCCTATAGGTTGCAATGGTTGAATGAATGTGGGGAAGTCAAGGTGAATTGAAGGGTGTTAGTAAATTTTTAGATTGGTAGTTATCATGATGAAGTAATGTGTGACGTAGTACCATTGCGTACGGGTCATATATTATAGGGAAGACCATGGAAATACGATAGGAATGTGATCCATGATAGGTATAAAAATAGGTACACCTTTGTCAAGGGCGGAAAATCTATTACACTTGCACCATTAACTCCGGCACAAGTATATGAGGATCAGATCAAACTAAAAAATGAGGAAGAAAAGTGACGAAAAGAATTAGAGGAAAATAGAGAAAATAATAAGAAAGGGGGCAAGAGAAAAAGCGATGAGTTGATAAATAAGAAAGAAAATAGTGAGGTGGCTAAAAGAGAGAGAAAAAAAAAAGAGCCACTTGAGAGAAAAGAAGATGGGTCTTCTGAGAGGAGAGAAAAGTCGAGAGCAAATTTTTTTGCAAAAGGGAGTGAGTTGAAAAGAACGGTACTGGAGAGATAACAAATGATTTTATTGGTGTACAAAGAGTCACTCTTCAATTTTGAGGAATCTAACCCATCCCTCCCTAGGTTGGCTATTTCTTTATTGCAGGAATTGGAAGATGTATTTCCGGAGGACGTGCCAAGTGGATTGCCACCCATTCTAGGCATTGAACGTCAAATTAACTTCGTACCCTGTGTAGTCATTCCAAATCGGCTAGCTTACTGAAGTAATTCCGAGGAGACAAAGGAACTTCAAAGGCAATTGGAGAAGTTAATGACCAAGGGATATGTGAGGGAGAGTATGAGTCTATGTGACGTGCCCGAACTACTGGTTCCAAAAAAAGATGGAATTTGGAGGATATGTCGACTGCAAGGCCATCAACAATATAACAGTAAAGTGTCGTCTTCATATTCCTAGGTTAGATGATATGTTAGATGAATTGCATGGATCATGCATATTTAGTAAAATTGATCTTAAAAGTGGTTACCATCAAATTAAGATGCGGGAAGGAGATGAATGGA
The DNA here is from genome assembly GCA_903798395.1 of Fraxinus floribunda. Classification (NCBI taxonomy): domain Eukaryota; kingdom Viridiplantae; phylum Streptophyta; class Magnoliopsida; order Lamiales; family Oleaceae; genus Fraxinus; species Fraxinus floribunda. The sequence goes on from CAIGRS010280003.1 coordinate 14,395, forward strand.
AAACCGGGCTTGTATGAATGATTAGCTATACCATTTGGACTTATTAATGCACCTAGTACAATTATGAGGTTAATGAATCATGTTTTATGTGCATTCATAGGTAAATTTGTGGTAGTTTACTTTGATGACATATTAGTGTATAGTTAGAATTTAAGAGAACATGTATGACATTTGAAATCTGTGCTTGTGGTCTAAAGACAAGAATAACTTTATGCTAATTTTAAAAAAAATGTACATTTTGCATGGAGAAAGTTGTGTTTTTAGGATATGTGGTTAGCGCTAAGGGAATAGAGGTAGATGATGAAAAGATAAAAGCTATTAAGGAATGGCCAACACCTAAAAGTATAACTGAAGTAAGAAGCTGTTATGGGTTAGCTAGTTTCTATAGGCATTTTGTAAAAGATTTTAGCACAATTGTCACACCGCTCACGAAAATTATAAAGAAAAGCGTAGGGCTTCATTGGGGCATTGAACAAGAACACGCTTTCCAAACTATTGTGTGAAGCATCGATTTTATCGTTACCTAACTTTAACAATACTTTTGAGATTGAGTGTAATGCCTCAGGGATAGGTATTGGAGCTGTTTTAATGCAAGAACAAAGACCAATAGCTTACTTTAGTGAA
>CAIGRS010280015.1:0-12459 GCA_903798395.1 Fraxinus floribunda
TTTTTACACTCATACCCCCAATTCGACGCGTTTTCTTGGTGCGTCGCGCCTAGGCAGCGCCTTTTGGCGCATTTTAGAACACTGCACCACGTGCATAAGCATTTCTTCAGGCAATCCGCAAAGAAATGCTCCTTACACATACAGCTATGACACAATCCATGATTCTTTCTTGCCATTCTAAGATGTGAACCAACCACATTAATCTAAAATGATACAAATTGTCGCACAATGAATTTTCTCATGAACATCCAAGAACATGTTTTAGGATTTTCACTGTAAAATGCAATGAAATCTTTTGCAGCATTCAAAACAAAAACAAAAAATCAGTCGCAAGAACAACAATAACTATGCTTGAAACGACTCAAAAATGAGAAATTGTACTTCCAATATCTCCAAATTCAGTCATTATAAGTATATATTCCATGTACACAATCAAATTACGAGGAAAGGATATTAAACTCTACTCCATTACCTGAAGATTTCGCCAAAGTGGGTCGTTGTTGATACAGTCACGCTTAGAAGTGGCAAAACCCAAACCAACCTAGATATGGCAATAAAACCCGCTCAACCTGATACCCGTGGGGTCCCGCCTCGAATGGGGCGGGGATTACCCGCCTAACCGGGTACACGAGGCGGGGATGAGACGAAGATCATTACCCCGAAGCGGGTACGAGATGGGTATGGGAAACATAGTCCCCATCCTGTTACCTGCCCCGTTTAAAATTAATTTCAAATTTAAGTTTTTATCGAACAAAAATAATAAATTTATCATCATTTTTAAAGAGAACATAAGTTGCTTTGAACAAATTAGTAAAAAAAGCAATAGTATATTAATATTTACTAACTAAAGACATAAAAAATAAAAAATTTAAAATTTAAAATAAATTAAAAAGAAAAAGAAAAAAATAAATGGGGCGAGGGACTTGACCCGCCCTGTCTCGCTTTAATCGGGTATGGGTATGAGGTAAGGTAATAAAAATACTCGACGGGACGGGGGTGAGATTGGCTGACCCGCCCCGTAACCTCCCCGTTGCCATCCCTAAACCGACCCGACCAAACGCCCGACCCGACCCAAACCGACCGATTTGGGTCGATTTTTTGGTTTTTTTGGACGGGTTTCAGGGTGGGTAGTCAAGTCGGATTGTGGGTTAACACCCTAAACCTGAAATAACCCGGCCCGGCCCGACCCGAATACAGTAAAAAAACGACGTTAAAATAAAAAACAAAACCTAATTCACTCCAGTCGCCTCTCTCCCCTAAATTCTTAATTCCTCTCCAAACTTGAGACCAACCTAATTTCATCTCTAAATCTTCTTCAACACAAGTAGGCAGCAACAGATCTACACCAACAACTGTAAGGCAGCAACACAAGAATAGGATCCTTAGAATTTTTTAGGTTTATTTATTAGTTTTCTTTGGTGGGTTTGATGAATTTAAGTATGTGAAGGATTCTTGGAGTTGAAAAAACAGGCTTCTCTTCCCGCTACTTTAGGTACTACACTTGGAAATATATATATGTTTAAAATGGTTTTAATTTTTCTTGTTAATGATTTTCTGGGATTTTTTTTGGGAAATATGTTGAGAGAAATAGTGGGATGGTGTTTTCTTGGGGGAGAACTAAAAGATTTCTTGCTAAATCTGATGAGCCTCCATTGAATTCAACTCTTGTGTTGGCTACAAAGAGGACGTACAGAAAATATCCTCTAAATAATTTCGAGAAATATGGAGGAGGCTGGAATATTAGTGAACGCCATTACTGGGCTTAAGTTCTTCAAAGATTTCATCTTTTATTTGTAAAATATAAAATCTGTAGATAATTTTGAATTTTTGAGTAAATTTCAGGAGAAAGAACGAATCTCGGGGATTATTTTAGGACTCTTTCAATTTATGCTTATTTCGATTGCCGATGCTCTGAAAACAAGAATATTGTTTGTATGTACATACAATTATTTCAGGATGTTTGGCCAAATCTTGGTTAGGAATCACATGGAGGTCTTCAAAGATCATTATCTTATCTGTCTTTGGTCACGACTTAATTATATAATTGGTTATTTTTTTTTCTTAACTTTAGTCTTTACAAGGTGTAGATTCATCATATAAACAATACTGATTCTTGATAAAAATATTGTGGTTTGTTTTAACTTTTAATTAAATGTGTAATCGTTTTTGTTTAATTATTTTTGATGAATATTTGATGGATTGTACCATTTTATTTTTCAAGTTTACTGATATTAGATGGCTAATGGCTATATTAATGTTATTTTACATCAAAAAATGGATGATTTTAATTTTTGTGCAATAAATTTATCTCAAACTGACCAGCCCAACCCGCACATAATTGGATTGGGTTTCAACATTTACATGGGTTGGGTTGGATTGGATTTCGAACAAATTGACAATGTTGGATTGAGGCAAAAACTGACCCAACCCACCCTCACCCCTAATCGCACTAATGTGAACCAACGTTCTCGCTTCTTTAGCAGCTGATTCTGAATAGAAATTTCTCATTGCGAAAGTTGAAGTACCATATTATTATCGTCGGAGTTATTACAACCTTCTAAACCCCATTAACACACCCAAATCACCAAAAAGGAAAACTTACACAAACTTAGCTGCAGATTTCGTCGGAGAAGACGTCGTCGGAGATGAATATAAACTTGCACCCGACTGGTTGACGAACAAAAGCGCCGCAGGAGCAAGGTGAACGGCGTGTCAATTTGGGAGAAAGGGGGTTGGCGCCGGTTAGGGTAATGTAACAAATGTGCCTATTTTGAAAATGACCCATTTGTTTTTCTTTTGAAATTTGCCGATTTTCAAATTTTTTACCAATCGCCACGTCATCCTGTCATAAATGGTGTCAAGCAGACTGCACACATAGCGCTATATATTGCTTACTCTTGAAGAGCACGACTTATAATTTTCAATATTTTAGAAGAATATTGATATATTGCTTTTGAAAAAGCGATAATAAAATACAAAGTTCTCTCGAATTAGCAAACGTTTCGAAAAATTATGTCATGTGTAATTTATGAATATGTGTTTATCCCTGAAGGAAAGTACACGAGTTATATTGATTACTATATGATTATATAATGTTTAATCATATTCTTCAAAATTAAGTAATTGAATTATATTTTACATTGAACCAGAAGTTCAATTTGATTCATATGACCAGATGGATCATCAATGTATCAATAATAATGCGAAATTAAAAATTCAAATGAATATTCAACAAAAAATCAGAAGATTCTTCAATCTTATGAATTCTTATATGATATTTGTTCTCTTTATCGAAAATTCATTATTAAACATTAACAGTTGAAATATGGATTGAATTTCCTATATTTCTGAAAATTAATTAGGGTGATAAATGGGGCCACATCATCTTCCACGTTGACTATCTAAATATTATTTGTTTCTAATAGATTTGATACGTTTACTAGATCATTGCATGATAGTCACAATCTGAAGTTGTGAAATTACTGCTCAAATTATGAACATAATTTTCAGATTATACAATCAAGGCTATGTCTTGTTAATGCTAATGGGCATAAATCTCTACATATTAATAAGCGTTGGTAGGAATGTCGATAAATAGTTTAACATTATTGCTTATTAAATGTCTTCATTAATTTAATTAAGAACAAAGTATTTCTCAATTATGTTTAGGGAATGCTATTAAGCATTATGCCAATATTATAGTTCTTCCAATTATAATTGACTTATGGTCAAAGTCTAATTTTTTCATCTAATTATTTTATTAGTGCAGTAGATATAAATTAATCCATCACAACGCACTAAGATGAAAAGTAAAAATACTGAGAATAAATGAGTAGTTTGAATCCTTATATAATATCTCAAATCAAAATGGGTGATATTTTATAAAGTGATTTGCTAATTAACAATTGACTGGACAATTTTCTTAGCATTAAGAGGGAGGAAGTAAGAAGCTAAAAATAATGTACAAATATATCATTGTCTAAATCCTTGCAAAAGATAATTCAAACTAGAAGTTCGAAACATAATTTATAAATATAAACAATTTTGAAAAAAAAAAATTACTTTAATGTTCACGAAGAAGCAAATATTCATATTATAATAATATTTTTGAAATATTTTGTTATTGTTCTCGAAGACGCATAAAATTATACACATCAGTAATCTTTAAGACTATCATGTTGTGTTTTCGAAGTAGCACGAACTTTATGCAATTATATACCCTATAAGAACAAATTTCTGAAATATGTGTTAAATTTCCAACGATGCATAGATAACATTGCATTTATGGTCTTAAATTAATTAATTATAAGCACAAAATAAGCACGGTGCTTAAGAGATCAAATCCTTGTATGCATTAGCGCACTAGATGTTGTGCTTGCACATTGTTTATTCGTTCTTGTAACTTATGTAGATTATAAGGTAAAAATAACGCTTTACAATTTGATGCAAGATCTTGGGATCTGCTCATGGATATTAATATGTTGGCTTTAAATAATACATGAATAATATTAGTGGGTCGTTCGGAAATAGATTAGAATAAGGTATTTTGTGTTTGAATTTACATCTTATTAGATATCTGAAATTGTCATGAGGATATGCGAAGAATTATTTTTAAAATAATAACAAAAAAGACAATTTATATTATATCTTCCCATATATGAAAAAACAAAATACCTTATTCTAATCTATTTGATTTTTGGATTCGTAACTTGTTTTTCATCTATTTGATTGATTGTATTATTAGATTATCAAATTTAGTGGGATCCATTGATAGTAATGTGTGATTATTCTCTACAATTGGTGTTTTGTACTGTTTCCATGTTTGATTAAATTATGAGCTGTAAAATTGGTACTATGTTAGAAATAAATAATTAATTATTTCGGAAATTGTTTGAGTTTTTTTCTTGTGGATCCCACATAAAATTATATTTAGTACATATTACAATAAGTAATTAAATTGATCATTGCATATTTGCGTTACATCCATAAAATTATCTTTTGTCGGTGTGATGAGTGACAATAGAGTATTTATTTTCACCTATTTTCGGTACCTGCAATATGTAAATATCTACTTGAATTTTTCATGACAATGAGGAAAAAGAAAAAGAAAACAATAGAGATTAATGTACACGTTATATTATTTCTGCAATCAAATTGATTGAAGGCTCTAGAAGAGTCGATATTTTGTTTCGTTGGTGAACAAAATTTAGGCACTGTTTGGTACGGATTAAAATCAGATTTAATCTAAGTCGAAGTCAAAAAATCAATATCAACCACATCTTTCATAGGTTCCACAACTTTTCAACCACACATTTCAAAAATTTCTATCACAATCTACTAAAAATTTAATTTTAATTCCCACCAAACACCCTACATATCACAAAAGAAACTTGCATTGTTTCAAATATTTCCATCACAATTTGTAATATTCAAGTATAATTTCTATATATAAGTAGAATTTCAATATCTTGAAAAAATTATCATTCGAGGGTTTAGGACAATTTTGTCTTGATAATGCTAGTGCGTTTACTTTTCAAATATTTTTATAATTACTAGTTGAAATAATCTTTGAACATTTTATTGCTCATAATTTAACAAATCATTTAAATGCTTCCAATTAATTTCTAAATCATTATTATTGAGAACAAAATGCTTCATATTTCTGATTAGAGAAGACTATTTTAAATTTAGCAACATTGTATGCATTATGACAAAGAAAATTCTATTTGTACATAGATGCCTCCTAATAGGGGGGGTCGTCATTTGTCCATTATGGCAACAATTTACTCTGAATTAGGCACCCAAATTAAACTGCTAAAAAGAATAAATGAAATGTATTATATTTTGTTACCTATATTTCACACATGCAATATGAATAAGAAGTTCGAAATATGTATTGCTATACATTAATTGACCTATAAGATTAACCAAAGCTCAGTCGTAAATGCTCTAAATCAGATTGATGTTCCGAAAGACAATTCGCTAACATCATATTTAATATCGGTAAATTTATGGAAAGATAAAACTCTAAAAATAAAAATGGAGTAAATAGTAAATATAGTCCCATTTAGAATGCGCATACTCTTGAAAAATAGAAAGAAATAAAAAATGTAAAATTTTATAAGAGATCGAGGAACCTAAATATTGAAAATAAAAATATATCGATAAGTTATGTCGTTACACAAAAATAAATGGAATTGAAAATAAAAATTTAACAACAATACTTTGTAAATGATTCAGATGTTCATATTATGAATGATAGTGATAATATAGAAGGGAAATTCGTCGAAGACTATTGATGTAAAAATTATTAGCCAAATAAAATGACAATCTTTGCAAAATTGACTTTAATATAAAACATGAATTTTTATACGAATGGAAATAAGATAATTAGCAGAACATAATGAACGACTCTTGGACGAGGTTTAGTCCATTTGGATTTTTCTAGCAACATTTTTAATGAGACTACTTTTATAATTTACTCAAAAGGTTAATGTACCCTTTCTCCTCCGTTATGATTTTTCTATTAATGTTTTAATGTCACATATTCTTTGAGTGAAGGACACCCAAAATGGAGTATTATAAACATTATAATCAAGGATATATGAATATCTTCTATGAAGATAATATTAATTCAAGGTTATGAAAAAGACATCAACGTGGAACACTATAATTTTTAATAAAAGCTTTATAAAGATGGTGGCACTAAAGACACAAGGATTTTCACTTATTGAAATCAAGGTAGTAGCTATACTCTTTTTTTCTTCGTTTTGTCCTATTAAATTTTCTTAACAAGGTTTTAAAGAGAAAACATGACCATTGTTATGTGCTAAAATAATTGTTGCCCTCATGAGCTCCATATCAACCACAAAAGCTCCCACTGTATGCCCACTAATCACTAGGGCCGGCCCTCAAAATTTTGAGGCCCTAGATGAAAAATTATCATGAGATCTCTACACATAATTTTTTTACGAGCATATTAACATCGAATGTGGTCGAATTAAATAATTTTTTCATGATGGGAAACATTAAACCAATGGTACTCACTCATTATTTGATTTGTTCGATAATCAATTTTCATATTCAAGAACGAAAAATCATATTTACCCATTAAATTAAAATATTTTATGATATACTGCAAAAAAAATTATATATCATATATAATACGTATTGTATAAAACAACACAAAAAATATCTTATTGTAACTAATTAGTTTTCTTGAAATTCCTAAAGTTTTTAATTCATTAAATTGCTAGTTAATTAGTCTTGAAATGTTCCAATAATCAAGCTAATTTATGCTATTTTTCTTTATCAGAAATTATTTATTTTCTCTTAAAAACTAAATGTGCGTTCAAAATAAAAAAATGTGGGTAGTAAAATTGAAATTAAAATTTATATTAGTAAGAGGTGTATTTTGCACATTTCATAAAAGACAATTGTTTTGGGCTTTCAAAAAAAATTTGAGACGCCCTTATACCTTGAGGCCCAAGGCCACTGCCTTAGTGGCCTTTGGCCAGAACCAACCCTACTAATCACAAAGCAGTAAAGCACTAGCACTACGGTCTTCGAAGTACAACAAACCGTCGAGGTTCTTTCTAGATAGGGAATGTAGACCCGCAAACACTTACAGATAAATATTCAGAGATATCGCCCACATCGCGACATTTAGAATTATGGCGTGCCCCGAATTCTATTTTGAAGATGTTTTGGAATTCTAATTAAGGTCGACATTAAGAGAAATTCTATTTGTGGAATGCTTTCAGAATTTTATTCTAAATCTATTTGGAAAATTTTAATTGAAGTTCTAATTGGAAACCCAATTGGAAGTTGAAATTTGTGTTGAATTTAAAAAGATCAAGATATGGACCATGGAGGAATTTTCGGCACAATTATGCTCGCCTAGCGCTCGAGCGCCCAAAGCACTAAATTTGGCGCTCGCTTGGTGCTGTCGAATGCCAATTCATCCAACTCATGCCCCGTTTTCTCGTTTTGACTCGTTATGAGTATTTCTTTCCATCTATAACTCTACTTTTAAGGTTTAAAACATTCTTTATATATATATATTTAGCTCTTCATTATATTTTAGACTAAGTTAGACAAATTAAAAACACAAAATCATTATTCTTTTTCCGTATTTCAGTGAAACCTCTATTCTTTTGCTAATTATTTTGTTCTTAAGTTTGTGATCAATAATTCATATTGTGTCATTATTTTCTAGCATATTATCACAACAAATTGATATTAGGATTATCTGGTATTTTCATCGTTGTTTATAACATATTGGTATCAGAGCCAATGCTTAATCCATAAGGAGACTTTTTTTTTAGGGATGGTAATCATGAAGTATGATATTTCACTTTTGGATTGTAGTACAAGATTTTCTTTATGGCAAGTAAAGATACGAACAATACTCGCTCAGATGGATTTTGACGATGCATTGTTGGGATTTGATAAGATGTCCACAACTTGGAATTAGAAGGAAAAACAACATAGGGATTGGTAGGTCCTATCATAAATTCATCTTCATCTTTTACATAACAATGTTCAAGATGTTTTGAAAGAGAAGTCCTCCACCGTGTTATAGTTAAAATTGGAGCAATTGTGTATGACAATAGTCTTACTAGCAAATTGCACTTGAAGCGCCTTTATTCTTATCGTATCACAGAAGGTACATCTCTTGAAGATCACCTAACTATGTTTAAGGAAATCATAACTAATCTTGAAACTTGAAGGTTAAATATGATAAAGAAGATTTGGGCTTGATTTTATTGTGTTTGTTGCCCGTTTCATATATGTCTTTTAAAGACACGATCTTGTATATTATGATACACTTTATTTAAAAGAGAAGATGAAGTATCTTGTTCGAATTGAGACTTACGTAGATGACCTTATTGTTGATGGTGGTTGTGGAAATAGTAAATTAAAGTATAACATCACAAATAAAATATGTAATTATTGTAAGAAGAATGTGCATTGGTTAAGGATTGCTATAAGTTGCATAATAAAGAAAATTTGGCCGCAGCTAATCATTGTGATTATTTCTCCATATTTTAGTGAAATCTCCATTTCTTTGTTAATTATTTTATTCTTGAGTTTGTGATGAATTACTTCATATTGTGTCATTGTTTTTTCGCCTATTATCATAACAAATTTGTATCGAAATTATCCGATGTTTTCGTTGTTATTTATAACAGTGACATTAGAAGATAAATTGAAAGCCTTGCACATAGACATTATTTTAGTGACAATTCGTGACACCATCAACATAATTGTCAATACTGTAAAACAAGGTGTACACATAATGAATTGCATGACAAATGTCACTAAAATATAGTGAAAATATTTGAACTTGGATTTAATCGTGTCTTTCAATATAATGATGAGAAAATGTAAACTTATAAAAATGACCATAAAGCCCCCTAAACTTGTCTATAAATAGAGTCATTTACACAACGAAAAATGGTTAAAAGAAGAGAAAAGAGTTAACTTGAGAGAAGTCATAAACATTTAAACAGTTAAGATCCATTTTCACTCTAAAAAATTGTCTCGAATCAAGGCAAAACTAGGGTTAACACTCTTTGAAAATCTTAGCATTCTTTAATGCATTTTTCGATCAACATAACACTATAAAACCCATCATCTTTTTTTTTTCCTCCTCAAAAAGTCAACCAAAAAACGCCTAAAAGCCACAAAAGGGCAAACCCTGCCAAAATTCTAGCAGAAACCCTTGCTGCTGGCATTGGAAAATGATTTCCCTTTTTTGAGGTCAACAATTACTCCAAATTCTTTGTACTCTTTTTTTCTTTCTATCATTCTATGTTTTTGTCCATGGCCTTTTCCAAACAAGATTTTTAATGAAACAATTGTTAGGAAATTGTAATTCAAGAATGGGCATTTTAAACTAATTATGTAAATGATCATTGTTATGAAAGTCATTCAAGATTTTTTATTCTATGATTCTCTCTACTCTCTTCTCTTTCTCTTTTAAGTGTATATTAAAGAATTATGCCTCATTTCTGTCATATGAATTTCTGCTAGTTTTTCTAGCTATAATTTTTTCCCATTGTTAGGAATGTACTGGATCAGCCACAAATTTTTATTTATTAGTTTTTTAACAGCTTTACTATTGTGTATGTTCATCCTTTTCCCCAATGTTCGCTGCATACAGATTTCTAAACATTAATAACTAGTTTTGGTGATTCTTCTGTTAGTAGTTTTTATAATCCGCTTATTAATTCACATAATAGTTTTTCAAGATTATTAAACAAATCATTCACACGATATGTTTCAAGTAAAAAATAAATATTTTCACTCTTCTAATTAAACAAACCTTCAGAGATAATTACCGTTGAAGTAAACTAATTGTATCCACACTTTAACCAAGTCTTTTTTTTTTTTCCTGATAAATTGGTCTAACAATTTTGTTAAATCGAACATAGTTATGTGCCGCTAATGTAGCGGCTTGTCGAGCATTTGACTTGATGAAAAATGTTAGATTAGAGAAACATATTAACAGATTGGGGAGAGAAGAAGGCGATGAAGCTACAATAACATTGATACAATAATGCATTACAACTCACTGAAAATAAGAGAAATAGGCAGGAGATAAAAGGAAAATAGCACACCACACACTAACACGAATAAGGACACACATGAAGACATGACTTGGCCATCATCATACATGGTCATAGACGGGTTAAGCTCCGGCCCCTGAGGTTCACTTCTTGCTGGCTTCTTCATTGGGTCCGGCAATTCTTCCAGCAATGAGCTTTGGTTTGAATTGCTCTGTTCGAAGTCGAGCCCCTTTGCACACCTTTGCTTAAACTGATAAGAGACTTGGGAGTCTTAAAAGCTGTATCGATGGCATTCTTGTACGCCTCCTTTCCAGCAGTTAACATATCATCCTTAGTTTTATGCAGCGTTCGTACTGCTTCACAGGCAGTATCTCCGACATCAGCAAACCTATTTACCCATGCTGGAAGCTTCGGCACTCCCAGCCTCTGCAACAACTCATTACAGAAATGGTTACAGTTTCTCGCCAGCATGTCGTACTTACTTCCCGGCCACTCCTGGCTAAGTTCTTTTAGGATCTGACCCACCTTGGCAGCGGACAAATTTGTTCTTCCGAGAACGATACGTTCACGGTATGTATACGTCAGGTTTTCGCCGGCGGGACAGCTGTAAACACCTGATCCCTTGTCGCACTGCCAGTATCCCCATTCCTCGTCTCCGTAAATCTGAACGGCGGTGTGAAAGACGCCGCCCATAGGAATGACCTCTTTACAGACGTTGTTGAGTTGAACGAGGGCGTAATTCAGGGTTTCATTGCCGGAACTAATATTAATTGTAACGTCATAAACGTGAAGGGTCACTTCTGCCATCGTAATTGAGTTCAAAACTCTCAGTCTCTCTCTCTCTCTCTCTGAAAGAGCACTAGCTGGTCCTAGGTAGGGGTATTTATGGTACATGATTATCAAGGGCAAAAGGAGAAGTGAGGTGTGAAAGCGAAAGCAAGGAAATAACCCGACATTTTCTCTCGTCTTTCGTGGCTCTTGCAGACTTGCACGTTGAAATTGCATAAATATAATTATTTGTTATAAATAATAAATTTATTAGTGAATGATAATTGTATCCCTAAAAGTTATTATTATTGCATTTCTAATCATTCCTCATAAATATCGAGATTTGGTTCTTATTATAATCTACACAAGTCTATTAACTTTTATTATATATTCTAATCTTTTTTCCTTTTAGTAACACGTTATCAGTACGAAATTCTAGCCATTTGAGTTAGCAAAATCTACTTACAAGTCTCAAGCCGGTTGAGGTAGAAAAAAATCTCAAACAATATCTATCAATTTGTGCAGAGGCCTAATCATACAAATTCGCGGAAATTTGGTCAGATTCTTACTCTGTTTTCAAACCTTTCATCTTGATTGGTTGAATTTTTGCCTTAAAAAAAAGGATTAGTTGAATTTTTGTTTGTATAAAAATGTTGCATATTTATGTGTACTTGTATGTCTACATTAGTTGATTTTGTTATTTCACACTATCAGTTGGACCATCATAGAATAAAAAATTATGCGAAATTAAAAATTCAAATAGATATTCAACGAAAAATCAAAAGATTCTTCAATCCAATTATTTCTTATATGTTATTTGTTCTCTTTATTGATAATTGTTCATTATATATATACATCAATAGCTAAAATAGGGACTGAATTTCTATATTTTTGAAAATTAATGAGAGGAGATAAATGGGGGCCCGTCACCAACCACTTTGATCACCTAAATATTGTTTGTATCTAATAGATTTGATACAAATATTAGATGATTGCATGGTTTTGCAACTTGAAGTTTGCGAAAATACTGCTCAAATTATGAGCATAATTTTCAGATTATATAATCAAGACGGCGTGTCTTGTTAACATTACCCTAAATCTCAACTTTTTAATAAGT
>CAIGRS010280115.1:0-18664 GCA_903798395.1 Fraxinus floribunda
AGTTAATGACAACCAACCTTAAGCCGAAACTCAATCCAACCAAAATACCACAAAATTTTTTTTACTGTGACAAGTGACGTGAAAATCGGGAAAGGAAAAAGAAGGGTGAAAAAAGGATAGAAAGCATGATTATGGTAGTTGGTCTTGAGTAGTTGGTTGAATTGAGTGTGAAAATGAAGAAGAAGAAATGTTGGTTGAAGTGAAAAAAATAAAAATAAATTTAAAATTGTGACTCATGTCACAAAGTTTTAGCATGTCTTATTGGAGTGACTCTTTTAATTGTAAATTATGCTCAAGATGCACGTCATATGCAAATAGAGATGAGCATCTCCAAAAGACTCTTTAAACATGAGATGCTCTCTATTTTTTAGAATCAACATTTAAAATCATGCTCCAAGAGACTTTTTAAATTAATATTTTAATTTAGAGAGTAGGTTTAGCTCTCCAAATTTGGAGAGCCAAACTCACTCTCTATAATTAAATGCATTAAAAAAGTTTCAATTTTCAATGTAGGAAATTAATAAAATAATATAAAGAAAAGCTAGTTAAATTAAAAGATAAAGAAAAATAATTAATATTTATTGGGAGTAGTAAAATTAAGTGTTAAATATAAATAGATTGTTGGAGTAATTCAAAATTATAACTCTTTAAATTTATAGATACTCTCTAAATGATAGAATATACTTTTTAAAAATAGAGAGCCTCTTGGAGATGCTCTAACCCGCCGAAACTCACAGCGTGACAACTTTCTCGGTTTCTCTGCAAGCTTGCCCAAAAGAAAATGGATGCCGGTACTATTTTTTTCTTTTTCTTTTTGTTTATATAACATGAGATTTAGCCCATGTTTGAAACTCATTTTGAGTATAAAAGATTTTTGGAATAGTGATTGATGTAAGAATGTGTGGTGGAAAAGTGATGATAAATTTTTGATTTGTGTGTAATGTTATTTTATTAAAAGAATGTGTGGTTGAATTGAAAAATGAGAAAGAGAGAGAAATTAATGAGTGTAAATCAAGGGCTTATTTCTTAGCCCTTGTTTGTCTACCATTATATAAAACTCTGTTTGCTACAGTGAACAATACACACCACACATTCACCCAATAAAATATTCCACACACAAACCAAACTACACACAAACCAATAAATTTATTTTAAATTTCAACCACACATTCTCCAAAAAATACTATTCATTACATCATTCTTGAAACAATAATGGGTGACAAACAAGGCCTTAATATGCCCACAACATGTGACTCATTTGAGCGAATAATCTGGAAGTCTGTGGGCTATTTTTGGGTCTTAGGATCAGATTGCTCATTTGACCTTAATGTTTTGATTGAATATATTCCAGCACTTTAGGGTTTCAAGAACCGGGAAGAATTTATTAAAATTTCGAGCATTGATAAATGGGGACACAATATATGATTGTTATAATTTATTTGGATTCAAGATTTTCAAGTGTAATCCCTAATCTTGATTTCTAAGAGTAATGCATGATATGTGTTATCTTAAAAAATGAGAAGGCATAGTGCTGTAGGCATAAAATCCCTAATTTTATTAAGATTCAAGAAATTACGAGTTTCACTGATCAAATTATAGCATTAATGCAGGTTCATGGGTGAAAGAGTTTACTAAAGAGAAGTGCGACGAAGGACTCTGCGAGGCAAAAATTCTTAATCAAAACATGAATAAGTTGGTGATGGATTACTTTCTCTTTAAGGATTTAGTCGTTGTTGCGGAAGCATTTTCTGAGGAATCAGGCACGTATCTTACGGTATCTGTCCATTCCTTATTTATCTTTATCTTGTGTTCGCGTTGAGGTCCTGAGGAACATCGGTTTTTTCCTTTTCATTTTTGAGATTATATCGTGCCTCCTTATTGGATAAAGTAGAATCTGATCTTGCAATAGTAATAGCTAAGGCGAACGATCTGCAGAAAATTGAAGTCCATGATGCCGAAAATGCTCTTGAAGATCTCAAATCCTTGAATTGGGTAAAAAATTATGGTGGAATTTTAGAATAATTAGGCATTCAGTTATGTTACTGGTTTTTGTTGTATGATGTTGCCCCTGCTAGTTTAATCACGTTCAAATGCCAAGAAAATGAGTCACTTTCGTGTTTTAGTTACGAGTTTAAGAGGCCATGAATTTAGTTGATACTTGTATGATTGATTTTGTAACGATCCGACCTTGCGCCGCAGTCGTTATAATATCGTACGTAGTGTCCGTTTTGGAAGAGCATATGCCCATCTTACCTCTCACGGCTTTCTGACGCGTCCCCAAGATTCAAACCCAAGACCTCCATCATATGAGAACTCAAGTTGAATCCTAGCGTGTTTTTTTGTAACGATCCGACCTTGCGTCGCAGTCGATCAGAAAACCATGAGGGGTAAGATGGACATATGCTCTCTCAAAGTGGACAGTACATATGATATGATAACAACTACGACGCAAGGTCGGGTCGTTACAGATTTGACCTGAAAATTTTGAACTACAATAATTTTTCACGCCAGTTGATCTTTTGGAGGAATGTAAGGCTGCAGTCTTTACACTAAGCATGTTAATATGGATTACTGAAACGCACATGACACGTGAACTGAGATTCGTCTTCATCAAAGAAGTTCACAAGCTTAGTATATTATCATAGTTCGTCCATATTCCAAAAGGATAATGTCAGTTCTCAAGTTAAAATAGATAACTAATTCAAATAAAGTCAGAATACTTCTTTCTGCCTTGAAATCCCACTTCTAATCTGTTTCAAGTCCTTTGACTTTATTTTGCCTCTATCCTTCCTGACGTGAGCCTCACCAATATATGATTATTTTATGCAGCTGCGATTAATACATCCCAGTACCGTTCTCCTGTTAGAACGTCAAATTGATTATCATCTGGTTGACGACAAGAAACTGGAAGAGGCTATAAAGTATGAACGGTTTGTACCATTGGTTAGACAATATGTGAGTTATGCCTATTATATCATGCCCAAATCAGTTTGCCGTTTTTCCCTTTTTAAAGTTTTTTTTTTCCTTTGCAGTTAATCTATATAAATTCTAGGCGGTTTGGAAAATCGAAGAGGCTACTGCTGTAATCGTGTGTTTTATGTGCTTACAGATTTTGTGTTCCATATGCAATAACAATCCTTTTGCAGTCACAATGTGAAGAACAACTGAAAGACATTATAGAAGAAGCTATTATTTCTTTGGCTTTTGGTGATGTGGACGGAGATCGCACCAAAAATATTGATTTCTTCCTCCAGGATTCCTGGTGGTTGACGTTGGCTCTATCCGTAAATATGCAAATTCTAGGCAACCAAACTCTTGAGATAGGTAAAAGATTGTAATATCTTGTATTATATGAATGACTTACTACACAGAATTAAACAGAGTACAATACTATGTCTTTGACATAGCACGGATAGCTCTACATAACTCATTCAGAAGCATTGTAAAGTCACAGTTTTGAAATGGTATGTTATTTCTCAAGACAAACTGTTAAAATTAGCATGCATAAAGTGAATATGGATAAAAATATCAATTTTGTATATAGAACGATGAATTTAGTACAGATTTTTATTCATTTGTGTCGTCAAAATTGAGTTTAATTTGTGAATTAGTGGAAATACTAGGCGATATCTCTGTGTGTTGATCACATCTATATCTTCAGTACCTTAAAACTTGATTAACTTGATGTCCATTATTCAGCAGTGCAGAACCGAAGCTTCTTCGCTTGTTAAACATGCTGATTATTGCTCAGAAGGAGCTTGATGTGTACGTTCGCTATCCACATTTGGACGTAAGTTCTGGCAACCATGAGTATCTGTATCCCTAAGAGGGTCGGTCTAGTTCGAGTGAATCCAGCACTACAGAGTATACTTCACCCAACTAAAAGAAACGAAAGCCTTTGCCAGCTAGAGGACGGCATTCCAAGAAGCAATGTCCTATTGATCGAAGGCTATTTTTCAGAAGGTATATTTGAAGTAGAAGGCAGTTGATAGAGTCATCCTTATTAGTAACTTCTCGAAACATCTGAATCTGTAAATCGAGCAAGTACTACAAGAAAGATCATTTTAAATACAGCATGGCTGCAATTCATTACTTTTGCATCATAAAAACTTATAGTTAATTAGCAAGAATCCTGGAGAAAGAAATCACTTATGCCCTGTTTGCTACTCATTTTTCTGATAAAATTATTTTTAATTATATATTTTATGAAATTTACAACTTTTCAATCACAAATATCATCAAATTTTATCGAAATTTATTGAAAATATGTTTTTTTTTTTTAGCTAAATCAAACACGGACTTAATAAGTAGAAAATATGTGAACTTAAATCATGTTTGTTAAGTTAATGTTGCATGCATAAGTAAGTTTACTGGGGAATAAATAAATTATTTTTTGACCGAACGTGAATGGCCGGGTTGAGTCGTCAATGGATTCACAGAGCCACTGTGAATGGCGGTGTCATGTGCCAAAACTTAACGTGGTTATCACCAGCAAAAGTCAACTCATGTAAATTAACATTCTCTTTTATAGTCTGCGGAGATTTTAATAAACATTAATAAAATGTGCGATTAAAAGTTGAAGGTTATAATGATTAACTTTAATTTTCACAAAATAAAATTTATTTTTAAGACAAAATTTAAAAAGGGGAAACAAATGGGGACATTTGTGTTCGTTGCCATGTGCCGCAGTGCGGCGGTTAGTAGAAAAGGTTTGAATTTTGATGGAATTACGAACGTCACTTTTAACGGTGACAAAGTGAAGATTCCGTTAAAATACTGGTGACAGTAACAGAAAGTAACAGAAATAGGGTTCAGCGGGATTCTCGGTCCCGTCCGTCAAGCAACGCCGTCATATCTGGTCCATCTGTAGCTCAAAGCCGCGTTGAAGTGGGTCCCGGGGATCCTTAGTCCCAGCAAAGCAACTTATAGTTAATTAACAAGCCCAAAACATAATTAAAATAAAATCAAGAACCACAGTCTATTTCCAGACAAAAAGCATACCAGCAGAACTTGGCAATTTAGCTCTAATATTCCACTATTTTAAATCTTTTGTGTGTTATTAAAAATGGTACACACATTACCTCTTGGGAAACAGCTGTTGCATATTACAATTTGTGGGATTTGAGTTTATGCAATTTCCTTTTGTGGGTCAAAACCTTTTTTAGTTTTTATTTATTTATTTTCTTCTCTTTGCTATCCCTGTAAAATGACAGCCTAATCAACAGCCTGGAAAGAGCTGGTGCAATTTGCACTGCAAAAAGCTCTACTACTTGAAATTGGTAGAGTAGAGTTTTGTGTTCTCATTCTTGGTGGTAAATGCTTTGCATTTATTCAATGACTAACAAGTCTTTAGCTCTGTGAGTAAGGTAAGGTTCCTGAACAAGCTTTGATCTTTTTTTCATTTTATTCTACAGTACCTACAAATTTTCAGACCCCCTTTGTTTTTGCACATTCATTCTTTGTTATAGCGGCCATTTGTCATTTGTCATTGTTTTCTATATAGATCTTGGGATGAACAGGTAGTAAATTTAGGATTTGTTTCTGGGACTTGTGTGTATAGCATTTGAGGGTTTGTTTGGGATAAAGTTGAGATTTTCTTGAAATTGAAAATCTTGGTTTTTGAGGATTTGAACTGCTTACAATGTTGTCTACTATGAATATAGTGATGTGGGTAGGTGTGGTTCTAGGTCTTCTAGGTCAAGGATCATATTCCTTGTACACTCCTGCTGATAACTACTTGCTCGTCTGTGGATCTTCACAAAATGTCACCTTTAACGATCAAACCTACGTTCCTGATTCAGTAAAATCTTCTGTTTCTCTAAAAAGTCAGGGAAATTCTTTTGTTGCTACCTCCAATTCCACTGCCCCATTTCCAATTTACCAGTCTGCTCGAATTTTTACTAGCACGACATCTTACAAATTTGTGATCGAGAAAGAAGGCCGGCATTGGGTTCGCCTTTATTTTTATCCTGTTCCAGGTTACAATTTGACATCAGCCTCGATTACAGTTGTTACCGAGAACTTTGTGCTCTTGCACAACTTCAGTTTCGGGACCTTTAATGGTACTTACCTGTTTAAGGAGTATGCGATCAATGTCACTTTGGATAACTTGGTACTTAATTTTATTCCTTCAAATAACTCTATTGCATTTGTTAATGCAATCGAAGTTGTTTCTGTCCCGGATAGTTTGTTCCCTGATCAGGCAGTTGCTCTATCTCCCCCTGGCCCTTTTACCGGGCTTTCTGGATTTGCTCTGGAAACCGTTTATCGTTTAAATATGGGCGGTCCCTTGGTCACTGCTCAGAACGACACATTGGGAAGAACTTGGGAGAATGATGTTAAGTATCTTCATTTCAACAGCTCAGCGACAAATGTTTCAGTTAAACCTTCATACATAAAATATGGTCCTGCTGTTACCCCTGAAATAGCACCATATTGGGTTTACTCTACTGCTGAAACCATGGGAGATGCGAATGTTGTCAATGTGAACTTCAACATCACTTGGGTCTTGCCAGTCGATCCAAATTTCCTGTATTTTGTTCGGGTGCACTTTTGCGATATTGTGAGCAAATCTATGAACAGTCTGGTGTTCGATCTATATATAAATACTGATTTGGCATTTGGGAGTCTAGACCTATCAAACCAAGCTGGCAACTTGGACGTCCCCTTCTACAAAGATTTTGTCTCCAACATTTCTGCTGGTTCAGACACACTCTCCGTTAGTGTTGGTCCGGACACAAGTTCCAATTCCCTGGATGCAATCATGAACGGCCTGGAAATCATGAAGATTAGCAATGAAGCCAGAAGCTTTGTTGGACTTTCGGCTGTTGAAACTCTCCTTGTGGTTCCTCCAAAGAAGAATAAAATAGGAATCATAATTGGCTCTGTGGGTGGAGCAGTGGCCGCATTGGCATTTATTGGGTTGTGCTATTGCTGCTTGGCTGCCCGCAGGTCAAAGTCCACCCCCCAAGGAAATACATGGCTTCCTCTTCCTTTATATGGAAACTCTTTGACAATGACTAAAATGTCTACTCTTTCTCAAAAGAGTGGTACAGCTAGCTGCATTTCATTAGCTTCCTCCAATCTTGGCCGGTTCTTCACTTTTCAGGAAATAATGGATGCGACGAATAAATTTGATGAAAGCTCCCTTCTTGGTGTTGGTGGTTTTGGTAGGGTGTACAAGGGAACACTGGAAGATGGGACTAGAGTAGCTGTCAAAAGAGGGAATCCTAGATCCGAGCAAGGACTTGCTGAATTCAGGACAGAAATTGAAATGTTATCTAAGCTTCGCCACCGTCATCTTGTGTCTCTTATTGGCTATTGTGATGAAAGATCAGAAATGATTCTGGTCTATGAATATATGGCAAATGGGCCTCTCAGAAGCCACCTATATGGAACAGATCTCCCTTCTCTCCCTTGGAAACAGCGACTTGAGATATGTATAGGTGCTGCTAAGGGACTTCACTATCTCCATACTGGGGCTGCTCAAAGTATCATTCACCGTGACGTGAAAACAACCAACATACTCTTGGATGAGAACTTTGTTGCCAAGGTAGCTGATTTTGGCCTGTCTAAAACTGGACCGGCTCTTGATCAAACCCACGTAAGTACTGCTGTTAAAGGTAGCTTTGGCTACCTCGATCCTGAATACTTCAGGCGGCAGCAACTTACTGAGAAATCAGATGTCTATTCATTCGGTGTCGTTCTAATGGAGGTTCTCTGCACAAGACCGGCTTTGAACCCTGTTCTTCCTCGGGAACAAGTTAATATAGCTGAGTGGGCGATGACTTGGCAAAAGAAGGGCATGCTGGATCAAATCATGGACAAAAATCTCATAGGGAAGGTGAATCCAGCTTCTCTGAAAAAATTCGGAGAGACGGCAGAGAAGTGTCTGGCCGAACATGGGATCGATAGGCCTTCCATGGGTGATGTTTTATGGAACCTCGAATATGCTCTTCAGCTTGAGGAGACCTCATCTGCTCTCACGGAGCCTGATGACAACAGTACAAACCATATCCCCGGTATTCCGTTGACACCACTTGAGCCATTTGACAACAGTGTGAGTATGATTGATGGGGCTAACTCTGGCACAGATGATGATGCTGAAGATGCTGCCACCAGTGCTGTTTTCTCTCAGCTGGTAAATCCACGTGGAAGGTGAAACAAATAATATTGTTGGATTTTCTGATCTCAGCTGTTCAATGTCACTATAGAATTTGACTTTTGTCCACAAGAACGGCTGGATATCTATATCTCGCGAGTCGTGAAGTTGATGTTTCTCTGGGAATTTACCTCAATTTTTCATAATATGACTCAATGTATTATATATGATTCGAGGGGCTAATGCATTGTCCGATATTGTAATTGCATAGCCACAATAATTGTATCGTCATTTTCAGTTAAATTAATACAGTT
Source organism: Fraxinus floribunda (assembly GCA_903798395.1). Classification (NCBI taxonomy): domain Eukaryota; kingdom Viridiplantae; phylum Streptophyta; class Magnoliopsida; order Lamiales; family Oleaceae; genus Fraxinus; species Fraxinus floribunda. The sequence goes on from CAIGRS010280115.1 coordinate 8,416, forward strand.
TACAGCTGCCCTTCTTGTAACTTGACTTGGATACTTTATAGATTGTACTTGCACTGGAATCATTCATAATCATCAAAGAGAGGAATATTATTAAGCATCTTCAATCATTTCTTCAGTTGAATATCCTTGTCATGAGGTGTTCGCCTCTTTTTTCTCCAACCAATGTTGCTGCTTTTTTACATAATAATTACATTAAGCTTGCCATAATCTCCAGTCAACGAAACAAATTATTATGGAGCTTGCTATCTGTTCGTGAAAAGAAATTCTTTGGTATTTGAATATTGTTAAATTGTCCTTTGATTGTACTAGATTGTTTTGTGCTGTCTTATTTTGAGCAGAATGACCTAGAGGTAGGCCCCAAATATCTTGAAGGATTGAATTTTCTATGTATGAGATCTCGAATTTCCCTTTAGTTCTTGTTGTGTTCCCTCAATTTTTCTTTGTTGTCATTTTTTCACCATCTCAGCCTAATAATATCTACTTGTCATGTTTTTCTATTTTCCCCACTATTATTTTACCTTTCTCGTGGACGGATTCTATATTAAACAAGGGTAGAAAACACGATGCAACTGATACTGCTAAATAATAATGCAAAATACTTCTAGGAAAATTCAAAGTTCAACAATAGAGTAGAAAGTACATCATTTTCTACTTATTCGTCGCAGTTTGTTATCAAAATACAAGTTCTCATCTTCTAGTTGTTTTTCCTCAGAATTTCAACACTCATCTCCAGCAAATTATTTCATTATCCTGGTATGATTGCAAGCAAGATATCAGCTGTAATGTCCGTTGCTCTTGCCATGAAAGTAGAAAATGATCCCATCTCCACCAATGAACCACAGATCCAAACAAGCTGCTCCAGGGCCATTGCAGTTTGGTTTTCAGTCTGTAGTTATCAGCTTTAATCAATATCTAGAGAAAAATTGAAACAATAACCGTATACTAGTAGAACTATGCAGAACTAAATACGTATAGAATTTCTTACTCTTGCATTCGGGCTTTCATATGGGTGGATTGCAGTTGACATGATAAACTTTATTTGAGTTACTTTGTAGCAGGTTCTTTTATAAGGGTACATCAAAGTGGGATTTCCTCTTTGGTTATTTTTTCACTTTTATATTCAACTAGGTATTCTTTCTGAGATTCAATCCATTCCCATTAATCTTGAAGTAGAAGCATGAAGCTTAGTTTGATTTTGTTACGCACTGTTTAAAATTATAACCTGTGGTCAATGCCGTGGGGTTGTGTATGGCATACCTTGTTAATTCAGTAGCAGTTGAAATTGTGCACACAGGCATCTGGAATTAGCTCACATGATAACTGATCGGTGATTGTGGAGTTGATTAAACACCCTAGTCACATGAATTCTCCAATAGAATAGTGAGTTGGCTACGATAATTAGCTTTATAAATTGGCGATAAATGTTATTAAGTTCACATTACAAGAACAAGATTGATGTCCACAATCCACATGTTGTCCCTAGAAAGAAGGGTCACAATTTACGGTAGGCTTGTGAGAATGAGACATTACATTTGAAAGTGAACATTGAGGGTTAACAACATTGTTATGTTCCATTAATGACAGGATTCTTGCCTTTGTTTCCTCCTGGAATATTATTATCTATAAACTAGCTTCTTGACACTCGACTAGATAACTTTCATTCATTTATTTTGTCAATGTTCTTATAATATCCATAGAAGAAAGGAGTTATTTTATACGAGTATAAAGCATAAATTTCTGCATTTATTGAGCTACAAGCTTCCATAGCTGAATAAGTAAAGCGCCCAACTGATAATTGGCAAATTCGTAGGTTCAATTCCTATTTGGATGTGCACATTCAGGTTATAAGCAGTTACTTTTTGCAAATGATGCCATTTCCACGGGACAATTTACTCGAACAATCAAGCCTTCCATAATCTGCTGCTACTGAGTTCTGTATTTGATCAAATTCTCCAACTGGAGAAAACATACAATATGTGCAATCCGTGGAGAAAAGGGATGTGGTTCTGTACTTATCTTCACCTCCTACCACTGGCATTGCCACACCTAATTTTGCAGGGCTCTCAAAATCGGGCTGATAAGTGTGGCCAAGCACGCCTTCAACTTTCGTTGAAAGGTCAAAGAATCTGAATTGTACTTCTAAATGAGCAAAACAATCATCAGAAGGTATTTGATAATTGTGGATTCTGTCATCCTCTCTGGTTATAGGCACCGTATTAGCTGCTATCTCTACAGCTTCCTGGATAGAAATCACAACGCTGTTCTTTCTTGATATTCTCTCCAATTTAACATAATTTTCTTGAGAATTCCAACTTTCTTGTAGGATAATTTCCTTACCATCGTAAGAGAATTTGAGATGGTCTATGTTGTAGTCCCATGTTTTTGCCTTTGTGGCCTCCACAGAGAAGTTGTGAGTACCAAAAAGGACTCCCAGGGCCTGAATCCAAGTATAGTCTCGTGTTCGTCCAGCTGGACGGAGCCCAATGAAACGTGCATTTATTTGACGATTACTGTCAGATACTAAGCTGAAGTGTTCATTGCTCTTGCCGTGAAAGTAGAAAACAACGCCATCGCCTCCAATCAGGCGTGGGTCATAGCATGCAGCGCCAAGGCCGTTGCAATTTGGTACGCGACCTAAGATTGCAGACAAAAAGAAAGGGGTGAAAAGAACGTGATTAGTTACCGATGTTGGACTATGTGGAGCCTAATATATTCTTATCCCTTAACTGTCGCTATCCCACCTATCTTCAACAAGATAGGATTAGCCGATTAGGACTTGATCACTAAAGCATGTAAGAAAGCAAAAAATAAAATGGAAGGAAGTTTTCACTTACTTTTGCACTCTGCCGAGAATCACAATTGACATAACAAGCTTTAGCTTTTGGGACTTTGGGATTTCTAGATGGACTTTCTCTTGGGCAGCAGATCATGGTCTTGAGGAAGCATCGGTTCCTGCGGTTGGTGCAGGTGACCTTTTGTGGTGTCTGCGCAAACATTTTTACGACGCCAGATGCACAGATTAGGAGAATGATTAACAAGCACTTGTAGATATTCATGGCTCAATGTAATGAAAAATCATTTCCATTAAACTTCTGATTTTTAGGAACTAGCTAGTTGGATCAATTCCAATTGCCTCATGTTAGTTTGTTAATTTACTGCAAATTGTTCATTTTTGTCAACGCTTGAAGATTACAAAGTTGCCAACACTTAAATTGAGAAGGGGGAATCCTGATCTGTCATCTGTTGACATTTCTGAGTCCTGAAAAGGAAGCAATTGAAGTTCTAAATCAGGCGGAGTATTTTTGAAGACTAGGTTTAAATAAATTTAACAACATAAACTTTTAATCGAAATGTTGTGTCAGCCTATAAACTATACTTGATATTTATTTTCAGAGTGATTTAACAAGCTTTACCAATCAATCTGAAATCACAAATATTGAGAAAAATAAGATTTCTGTTAGATTGACTTGAAGCTATGGTGATTGACCGTTGGTACAATTAAAACTTTTGTTTTGTGTATATAATTTGTTCCTTCTAATGTTTTGACAACGACAAAAAACATTAACGAATTGAAGCTAACTATTTTGAGAAAAACTAGAGTCAACCTATTGAATGTATAGAAAGCTGTATAGTCTAATTATAGAAGCTGTATATATTTAGGATATTATAATATAGGTAATCTAGAATATACTGTAATATTGTTTCTTGTAAAACAAGAAACCCTCTTGTATATATACCCCTCTTATGGGATGGATCAATAACACACAATTGAAGTATTACTATCTACATTGTATCAGAGCAAGGTTCAATCCTTTGAACTTGGTTTGAATTTTTTTTCTTACCCCGAATCCTTGAATCTCAAATCTGAATTCATCTTTCTCTTTCAAAAATCTCAAAACCTAAATCTCAAACCTGAATTCCTCAATGGCCGAATCTGTAATTGATGAAAATCAATCAAGTCCTTCAATTGTACCAGAAACTCAATCAGCCTCACAAGTCATTCATCACCACTACACCCAACTCGACAACTCTGCATTTTCAAAAACTATTTCATTGGATGAATCCAACTACACCATATGGGCTCCCCTCATGCGGATGTGCATTGGAGCATGAGGAAAGATAGGTTATTTAACTGGCGTAAAATCTGAACCCCATATTAATTCTCCAGGATATGAAGTTTGGGCCACAGATAATGAAAAGGTAAAAAGCTAGCTTATTGATTCCATGGAGACCTCTCTTATGAACCGATATATTCGTCCTCCTACTGCAAAAGATATTTGGGAAGCTGTGGAGAAAACTTTTTATGATGACTCTGACGAAACTCAAATCTTTAAATTGAACAAGAAGTGTTTTGAAGCAAAGCAGAATGGTCGACCTATTCCTACCTACTACAACGAATTGGTGGCCATGTTCCAGGAGATTGATCAAAGGGTGACCTCTCAGAATAATGATGTTGCAGTTGTAGTCCATGAGATTTCAATGATGTCTCGATTGCGTGTTCATATGTTTTTGAGTGGACTAGATTCAGAATATGATCAGGTGCGTGGAGAGATCTTACACAAAGAACCTAAATTCTCCTTGGAGCAGAGTTATGCTTACATCCGTAAGGTGCAATATGAGAAACAGGCTATGGGACGTCCGGTATCTACTGAATCCTCTGTTTTGGCTGTTCAGAGTAGACGAGTTACTCCTCCAGGCTTCTCTGGTCCTCCTTCTCGTCGTCCTACAGGTAAATCAAATCCATATGCAAATAAGAAGTGTAATGTTTGTGGAGAATTAGGCCATGGCAAGGAGAGATGTTATGAAGTGATTGGTTATCCTGATTGGTGGGACTTCACCAAGAAGCCACGAAAGAATATAAGCAAGGCTGCCATTGCTACTGTCGGGAATGAACATCTTGATAGTGCTTCCGCTAATGTAGCACAATTAGGTATGAATGATACAGTTGTTTCGAATAGTACACGGATAATTGATTCGGGTGCATCTGATCATATGACAAATGACCCTAACCTTGTGGAAAATCTTAGAGCTTCCCCTCAAAATTCTGTCTCTACTGCTGATGGTACTCCAACTCTGGTTAGCGGAGAAGGTTCTATTGTGTTATCTGATACCCTAACTCTTGAATCCGTCTTAGTTGTTCCATCACTATCTTATAACCTATTGTCTGTCTGTCAAATTATTCTAACACTTGCATGTATTGTGACGTTCTATCCATCTTTCTGTGTGTTTCAGGACATTCTAACTCGACAGATTCTTGGTTATGGTGTTAGAAGGGGGAAATTGTACTACTTGGATCTAACAGAGACTGGAGAGAATTGCAAGCATCTTTTGGGACAAGCTAATCAAGTCATAAGGGTCGATAATGCAAAGGAAGTGGTGTGGTTATGTCATAGTCGTTTAGGACATCTGTCTTTTAGTTATCTTAAGAAGTTACAGCCTCATTTGTTCTCGATTGTTAGTGATTCAGATTTTCATTGTGACATTTGTGAATTGGCCAAAAGTCACCGTATTTCATATTCACCTAGTATTAATAGATGTCTTGTTCCTTTTATGAAAATTCACTCCGATGTTTGGGGTCCTGCAAAAATTCCTTCATTTTCTGGAGCTCGATATTATGTAACTTTTATTGATGATTGCACTCGCATGACCTGGGTGTCATTACTGAAAAGTAAGAGTGATGTATTTGGAATGTTTACTGATTTTTACAAAATGGTGGCGACACAGTACCAACAATCCATCAGAGTTTTTCAATCTGACAATGGTGGGGAGGTTGTAAATAGCCCTATGTCTGAGTTTTGCCGGGCAAATGGAATTCGTCATTAAACCTCCAATTCTGGATGAGTTTTATCGGTCAAATGGAATTCGTCATCAAACCTCCAATTCTGGTACTCCTCAACAGAATGGTTTAGCGGAACGAAAGAATAGGCAGTTGTTAGAAGTTGTTCGTGCTTCCTTGTTTGGCATGAATGTACCTCGATCCTATTGGGGTGAAGCAGTGAAATCAGCGGCATATGTTATTAACCATACTCCCTCACGAGTAATTGAGTTCAAAAATCCTCATCAGAAGCTTCATACACTTTTGTCCATATCTTCTATACCTAATTTGGAGCCCCGAGTGTTTGGGTGCACAGCTTATGTCCACATACCAAAACCACAACGAAGCAAGCTTGATCCCCGTTCGAAGAAATGTATTTTTGTGGGTTATGCAGAGTTCCAAAAAAGGAACATATGTTATGATCCGCTCACTGACAGAATGTATATATCTCTTGATGTCTCATTTCATGAATCTGAGCCATATTACTCAGGGGAAGTTTCCCAGTCTTCCCTTCAGGGAGAGAGTGGTAGTGAAGGGAATCCTCGTCCTATTGCTAATATTGATGTCTTTGAAGAATTGGAACACTTGGAAGAACAATTTGAAGTTTCTGCAATAGCTGAAATTGTTCCCGTAGCAGCAGGAAATGACATGTCTCGAGAGATAAACACTTCCAATGGGTAGACAATCGACCACTTGGTTCCTGACGATCAATTTCCTCATGAGACGAAGCAAACGATCAAGATGTATCTGAAACTCATAACATCCTCCTTCTCCATCAACAATTGAAGATCTCGCTTAGAATTATCCACCTCATGTACCTTTAACCTCTAATGAGTCTTCTAGGTTAGAAAGTGTTGAACCTAGGAAATCACAAAGGGTTACTAAGGGAGTTCCTAAAAAGCAATATGAACCAGACATCAAAGCCCAAGCTAAATACCCTATAGGTAACTTTATATCTAACCATAGGCTTTCTGAGTCACATGCACTTGTTATTAATCAATTATCTACTGTATCTATTCCTAGTAACGTGCAGGACGCATTGAAGGATCCAAAATGGATAACAGCAATGAATGAAGAATTGGAGGCTCTTCAGAGGAATGTTACATGGGAGGTAGCAGACAAGCCTGTTGGAAAAAAGACTGTAGGATGTCGTTGGGTGTTTAATGTGAAGCTTAATGTAGATGGAACTATTGATAGATACAAGGTAAGATTGGTTGCCAAGGGATATACACAGCGCCATGGAATTGATTATAATGAGACTTTCGCACCTGTAGCGAAGATCAATACTGTCCGAATTTTAATTTCACTTGCAGCAAATAAAGACTGGCCTTTACACCAACTTGATGTAAAAAATGCATTTCTCAGTGGAAATATGGAAGAAGAAGTGTACATGGATATGCCCCCAGGTGTGAAGAATAACCCAAGAGACGTTGGTAAGGTGTGTAAATTGAAGAAGTCTTTGTATGGCCTAAAATAGTCTCCAAGAGCTTGGTTTGGAAGATTTTCGAAGTCCATGAGAGCTTTTGGGTACAAACAAAGCAATTCTGACCATACCTTGTTTATCAAACACAAGAATGGTAAGATTACAACTTTAATTATGTATGTTGTTGACATGATCGTTACAGGAGATGATCCAAAAGAAATAAATGATTTGCAACAATATCTATCGAAGGAATTTGAAATGAAGGATCTCGGACAACTGAAGTATTTTTTGGGTATTGAAGTTGCAAGATCGAACGAAGGGATTTCACTTTCACAAAGGAAGTATGTTCTTGATTTGCTTGCTGAAACAGGGATGTTGGACTGCAAACCAATGGGGACACCCATTGAGATGAATCATAGACTCGCTATTCTTCCTGACCAGGTCCCTACTGATAAATGGAGGTATCAACGTCTTGTAGGAAGGTTAATTTATCTTTCTCATACTGGACCTGATATTGCTTACGCCGTAAGTGTTGTTAGTCAGTTTATGCATTATCCTAGTGAAGAGCATATTGATGCAGTCTTTCGTATCTTGAAATATCTGAAGATGGCACCTGGTAAAGGATTATTGTTTGAAAAAAATGATACATTGGAAGTTGTTGGATACACAGATGCAGATTGGGCTGGTGACAAAACTGATAGACGCTCTACATCAGGGTACTTCACTTTTTTGGGTGGGAACCTTGTAACTTGGCGTAGTAAAAAACAAAAAGTTGTTGCCAGATCAAGTGCAGAAGCTGAATTTCGAGGTATGGCTCATGGAGTTTGTGAAACGTTGTGGATCTGTAATGTCCTAAAGGAATTGGGTTTCAAGCTTCAAAGGCCTATGGATTTACATTGTGATAATACAGCTGCTATTCAATTGCACATAATCCAGTTCAGCATGATCGAACAAAGCATGTGGAGGTTGATCGTCATTTTATTAAAGAAAATCTTGACATGAAAGTTATTCGTTTTCCATTCGTTACTTCAGAGGAGCAATTAGCTGATGTTCTTACTAAAGGGGTATCTCAGAAAGTGTTTGACAACTCAGTTGACAAGTTGGGCATGATAGACATCTATGCACCAACTTAAGGGGGAATATAGAAAGCTGTATATTCTAATTATAGAAGCTGTATATATTTAGGATATTATAATATAGGTAATCTAGAATATATTGTAATATTGTTTCTTGTAAAACAAGAAACCCTCTTATATATATACCCCTCTTATGGGATGGATCAATAACATACAATTGAAGTATTACTTTCTGCAGAATGCTCATATTTTGATTGGCCGATGATGGTGACACTTGACATCGACGTTAGTCTCCAACTACCAACATTATTTAATTACATAATTAACTTTGAGAATGTGACGGTTGATTTAGATTTGAAATTCTTACAATAATTGTCGAATCTATTAACAGTTTCTTAACAAAAGCCTATTCATGACATGGCAAAGGGAATTTGTTTCCTTTAAAGTTCCTATTATTTTATAGAATTACTAGTGAAACGCACGTGCCGTAGTATAGTTGATTATGTAATAACGTTGACTGATTTTTAAAACAAAATGAAAAAGGAAACTAGGTATACTTCAAATAAGCTTTTTTCCATTACTAGTCAGACGCGCGTGCCGTAGTGTAGTTGGCTCCGTAATAACGTTGACTGATTTTTGATTATTTTTGAAGATATCACTAATTAAATCTTATTTACCAAAACTTCTTCAATAGAAAACTTAAAAGTTACAACGAAAAATACATAAATAAACAAAAAAGAAAGTTAGAGCGATGGGCTTAATTTTTTTGTTATTTAAATCTCAACTTGTCTACCTAATTTTGGACATTGTCTATTGCACTTCCAATGAAGTGAACCATCTCGTAAATTGCTTATTAATTTGTAAGTAGCATAACCCCACATCTGGAGAATTTGAAAGTTCAAACCAATGAAACTCGATTGCTTGCTTAATTTCAAAGACAACCAATGCACATCTTATATATTAACTGCATGATAGTTGTCATTACAAGTTGAATCGCAACTCGTCGTAGCCAACATTTATCTCATTGGTTCGAGACACCGCCCCCAACTGTGATCGCGGGGTCGAGAGGGCAGGGCCCCTCGTGGGGTCCAAGGGCAATGTCCCAGGACCGGTCAGGTCGCGGGGGCAGCGCCCCTCGTGGGTGTCCAGGGGCAACGCTCTTAGCGGTGATCGACCTGACCAGTTAGGTCGAGGGGACAGTGCCATAGCCATTGCCACTATTTAACATTAAAATTTTGTATTTCTCATAGACCCACTTTGGGAATACTCCACTGCCTCACCAACTAAAATAATTTTAAAAATAGAATTTTCTTTTGTTTGTTTGCACATTTAAAATTGTTCTATTATGTATTATTAATTTTGAAAATTGTTTTTTTGAGTTTATGGTAAGGCTTATTAAATCTTATGTCTAAACTCATGAAATAAAAATGCCTTAATACCCGATTATGTCTTTTTAAGCATTTCTCAAGATATCACCCCATATTGCAAATGAACCAAGACATTAACGAACAGATAATTTAGGAAATAAAGAGCTCATCCATGGATAGCTTCAAGCAAGCCAATCCTGAACCAAAATTTGAGATGTTTGACTGAAAGAACCAAGCTAACAAAGGTCTGGTTAGCTTGAAAATTTTCATAGATGGGCACACTAAATAATTTTCTCTGTGTCTAAATTATCTTATAGTCAACTAGTGAGATGCACGTGCTACCAGCGTAGTTGACTACTTAATAGCGTGGCTGTAAAATCTTAATGAAACAAACATCAATAAAACACCAGAAGATAGATTTCATCATCCATGTACAAGTGAAACAGTACTATAGTTATTTTTGGTAATATTTGTAATCTTAGTTATATTGAAAAATTGATTTTATGTTATATTGTATGTCATGGTATTAGAAGGAGGATTTGAAATTCTTACGGAAAAGGTATCTCAA
>CAIGRS010280130.1:0-10858 GCA_903798395.1 Fraxinus floribunda
TATTAAGTTCCTTTTGTGGTTGAAGCTCCCAAATTTCTTGTAGGAGTTGTTCTATGCCAAATGCATTTCAGAGGATGAGTATCATGCATCAAAAAGACCATTGTTACAGAGGTTAGCAATTCAAGGAGCGGAGATTGAAGCACGAGATTTCATAGTGGGGACACAGAAAGAGGCTTCAAATGAAGAGTGGTCAGTTATTGATTTGAAGGATGAGAAATGCTTGGTTAGTCAAGAGTACTTAATGTCAAATAATAAATCAAAACCGGGTTCAACAGTAAAGAAAATTAAAGGAGTTGCATCTGCATTTGGCTTTGTATCACCCATTAAAAATTGCAAGTTGAAGGAAGGAAAGGATGATAAAAATTTGAGGCCAGTACCATTTGATCAAAATGTAAGCACCGCAAGCTTTATAAGGAATGAAGTTGGTCTTTCTACTGAAAATCCTTTCTGGAATAGTAGTTTGAATGAAAAAGAGAGTGAAACAAAGTCCATTCTCATGGCAGAGAGCTTGCCAGCAGATTCTGTAAAGATTGACAAGCGAAGTAGTGGTGACAAACCAAAAAAAAAACCTTTTAAAACCCTGTTTCAGAAAGAGGGACGGGGGAATGGTGATCATGGTTCAGAACACGATGAAAAAGAAAAGATGAAATCGGGAAAGAAGCAATGGGGATTTGATGGATTCAAGAAATGGAAGAAAAATGATTCCGAGGATGAAACAGTTCCATTGTCTCTCAGTGGAAAATCGGATGGTGAAAGTTACACTGGCAGGCTCATCATGAACCCAGCTGCGGAGGGACCAGACACCAAGCAAATCAAGAGGAAATTGCATCCTGATGGTGCAGCTACAGATTTCTTTGTTGATAAGGTATAACATCTCACATCCTGAAATATGGATTGTTGAATTTTTTAACCACTATTTTCTTTACGAAATTATGCTTCTTCTCTGCATTATCTTCATGAAAATTGTAGGTTTTAGGAGAGAACATAAAGAAGGAGCTGTCTCGAATCCAAATAGAGCTTGGTGCCAAAAATCCAAATTTTCATTTGTCGTAAGTAATTCTTCTCTTTTCAGCTATCTTTTCGGATCTTGATTGAAACGTTTCCCAGCTAATTAATTTGCATTTGTATATAGTGGCCCTGTTATTACATAGACTAACTATTTACTTGATATGTCATAACTCACCAGAGATGATCAACTTGAAGCAATCTCAACAAGGCTCCCCGTTGATAAGGCTGACCTGAAAAGGTTCTTCCCTAAGTAAGGCCCCTTGCACTTTTTTCTTCATTTATTGATTCAAATACTTGCTGTTTGATCCGATGAACTAGATGAATTGGAATGAAATAATCGTTCTGTTTTAAGCTGTTGCCGAACACTCTGTACCCACGCTAACATCTTTTTTGGTTATTTCAGATCATGGTGTGATCGATATGGTGATGTCGTGTTAGATGTTGTCAGAAAAGAATTCAAGGAGCATGTTGGAGAGATGGGAAATTCCCGAGTAGTAGCCAAGGAGAAGCAAAACTCGAAGAGATGGACCACATTTGATGATGACAATGAAAATTGTCATCCAAATCTCTTTGCTCCTCAAGAGCAAGCAACTTTCTCATCTTCAAAGATGGTTTGTGCATCTATTAATACTAGTAGTAGTATCGACAAGGGCTTTAAGTATAACCCTTTCTTCGATGTTTAGGATTGTCATAAAAAACAAGCTGAGACCTGAATCCAGCTTCCTTTTAGGGTCTGAATTCTTCTCAAGCTCGAAGGCATGGTTCTTCTATGAACCTGTAATTCTGCTCTGCTGGATTGCTGGAACAATTTGTTTTCCCCTAGCCGTTCTCTCGTTTCAACTCAAATTGTTCTTTATAGCCTTTTCTTCCAAATATTTATAGCATGAAGCACTGTGCAAATGTAAAACGATTCAAAGGTACATAATCGTATCTACACAGCTATATACAAAATATGAAGGTATTAAAAGAAAAAAGGGATTTAGGAGTTCGAAACACTGCCCTCCATGGAACCGTCATGAACCCGGCAGCTACAATCATCATGCTAACCACAAAAAAAGAGAGATGAAAACCAATAAACAAAAATATGCTCGTAAATACAACCAACCAATCTAATTGAATTAGTTCCAGGATAAGATAGCCCATTGGTAGTAGGACAACCACCTTCAGTTCTATTATTTCCTATTAGAACGAACACAGGATTGCCGAAACATGGTCCTTTCCAACTCAATTAGAACGTGAACAGAGAAGAGACAGGTGGAGAAGATACAGATGACTACAAAAGTTATCTCAAAAGAACTCGTTCCTCCCAAAAAAAAAAATAACCCCTGCTATATTTGTTTAACTCTGATAAACAAAATTGATCAAAACAGCAGCTAAGGAAACCAAATCACAGATTGATTACTTGAAAAGAGTTACCTCAAACATAACAATTCATGAAAGACCAACACTGGTGCCCTTCCTCAGCTGTTGAACTTGATTCACAAAAGCTTGTGCCATTAGTATGTACCCTTCTAGGACAAACTGCAGTTCAATGACCACTAGTATCAAGACCACCACAAAGTCTTTGCCAGATCGGCATACAGTTAGTACTTAATAAAACGGCCTTGAAGTAAAGAGATATATTTGACCACATCACAGCATAGTTATCTGTCAACCGAAATAGCACTCCTAACAGACTCTTTAAAGAAGAAAACAAAGGCAAGAACGAATGAACACAAAATGATAGTACGTGTAATGTATTTGTATCTATGTATGCATGGATTGATGAAAGATGATACGGTGAAGTTTGAAGTCAACAACATAATAGACTATAATATATCGTGAAACTTAGGCCTGGACAAAACTCCCGAACCAAACCGAACCTGATCGGACCGGACCGAACCCGAACCGAACCAAGCGGTTCTTCATAAGTTAAATACCCGAATGGGTATTTGAATCGAGAACCGATGAGTTGGTTCGATTCTCGATTTTAGACCGAAGAACCGAATAAGAACTGAATCTAAATAATTTTTTAATTTTTTTATATTGAATTAATTAGTTTTTTCTAAACAAATTAGCAAATTAACTAATTTAGTGATTAATGCTCCAACTCCCAAGTCAAGTCTAGCTTACGATACACGTACGACCGCCACATCAAATGTGCAATGATGGCTAACATTCTTTGTAACCAGTGGGGCAGGTACTTGATAATTACAAATCGATCTGAGGCGTTGGCGTGGCAAACCATTTGAATTCTACGGTTCAGATACAGCATAAGATTGGACGCTTCAGATTTAATGGGCCTTGATCCAACGTCAAGGATCAATTCCGGTTTCATATAAAAGCCAAAATTATGGCATTTTGAAGCTTTACTTTTTGCAAAAATCATTCGCACTCTTTAAGGTTTTGAAACTTTTCGACATCTTCATGTTCTCCAGCGACTGCTCTTAGAGCTCGTTCTTCTAGGTATTTTCTAGGTATCTTTCATCGCTTTGTGTAATTCTTCCCACTTTCCCGCACTTTTAATGGATTTCGAGACGTCGAGTGTTGTTATCGTTGCTAGGTTTGAGGGAGAGTGTTTGGGGGGGGGGGGTCAGAAGAATGGTATAGTATGAGCGAGGAACCCCTAGATTATGAGACGGGTTGGGGACTGCCAAAATTCCTTTCTCCGTGACTTCCACAAAACTAGCCGAACTTAGGCAAAAATATTGTATTCTCCACTATTTAGAAATCCTAGTGCCCGAGGCCCCATGAGCGTGCATGTTATCCGCGGCCTGAGTGCAAAACAGTAAGTGAATTTTTGTTCAAAGCAGGATGCGTCTACCTCTACACCCTGGGGGCTCATGCCCCTTTTGTGGTAGGACTTCTTTCCTCCATAAAGGTCTGGAAGGAGTCATAGTTTTGGGTCAGGGGCAGGTGGCAAATGGTGGAAGGAGACAATGTCCCAACCTACACAGTACCGACCCAGTACTACGAAGTACATGAATGCCTCGCTTTACACAATTTCAATTTATTGTTTGTGCTTCGTACTAATTATTTTTATTTGTCGATTGTGGCTCGCGCTTCTAACTTCACGAGGCTGAGTGGGAGGTGATCGAAGATATTTACAAACATTCAGCGAAGCTTTGACCACCTTATCGACAGAAACATATACTTCATAGACTTCGGATTGATGGCCTCAAAGGGTAAGCCATTGTGCTTCTCAGACTCCTTTTGCTTTCACTTTATTTCTTGTTGTGGGTTCTCAAACTCTTTGTTGTTTGCAAATTAATTTGCGAGGAAGGAATACCCAACTCCTGACATGGCCACAATCTTGAAAGCCACGGCTCCGACCGGTGCTGAAGTTCTGAAGCCCTTTTCCTCTGGTGCTAAGCAAGTGAGGAGTAGACTGAAGTGCCTTAGCAACGATCATACTGAAAAGGGGATTAAGGAGGAGGCTCCCAAGAAGGACCAGGGGGTCGTTAATAGAGGGAAGAGAAAAATGGAGGAGGGGCCACAGAAGAAACGAAAATTGGTACATAGCAGCGAGGTCCCAGTGAAGTTTGGGACTTCAGTGTCCCACCCCAGAAAGGCACCCCACCACCCAAGCTCATGGAGTCCGTGATGAAGACGATGAAGGTAGAAAAAGTAGGAGAGCCAATGGAGAGGCTGAGAGGGAGGAAGCCTAGGCCTCTGAAGCTTCAAAGAGGGTCGTTGCTGAGAGGACGCCAGGGAAGGCGGGGCGATTTCTAGTGGGGCAAGACAAGAAAATTGCCCACTTAATCGTTGAAGCTTTGCCACCTGAAGTCCGATGTGCTACAAAAGTTTTTTATAAATATTGGAGTGGCCCTAAATGTGTCCATCTGTGACGCGGTGGACCTTATATCAGCACTGCTGAGCCAAAGTACGAAGGCTTTCAGAGTGGCCCAAAATGTCAGGAAGCCTTGTTTGACATTCGAAGAAGAAAAAAAATCTTCGGTAGATAAATTGGCTGTCGCCGAGGATGAAATAAAGAAAGTAAGTCCGGAGACAGAGCTACTAAGGGCCCAGAGAGCTGAAGACGAGGCGAAGACGACTTCTGCCTTAGTTGAGATAGAAGTTTTGAAAAAGGAAGCCTACGAGTCTCAGTACGAAGTAGCTTCTCTAACCAAGAAGGTTGAGACCTCAAATAATCATCAGAAGCTCACGGTTGAAGTTCTGGAGAAGGCTAACCTTGATCTTGCTGGGTGCAAGGATGCCACCAATTTATGGAGGGCCAAAGAAAGTATTACATGGATGAGGAAAAGAGGGCTGAAGCTGGGCCTCAATAGGCTGGGGAGGAAGTGGTTAAGCATTATATCACCAACTTCCATCTGACAGAAGAGTACCAACGGTTCGCCCTCTATTAGCGAAGGTTCGCTTATGTTGAAGTGGTAGGAAGGGTAGAGGAGCTTTACCCTGAACTTGACGCATCTGAACTGGGGATGAAGTTCATGGGCGAGGTGTCTCAGACCCCTCTCGAGGCGTTGGCACCCCAGCCACCTTACCAATAGCACAGGTTATATTTATATTTTGTAATGCTTCTGGCCTCCAAATGTAATTACTTTTCCTTAATGAATGGAGTTTTTTACAACTGTTTTACTGTTTTCCTTGTTATTTTACTATTTTCCTTCCAAGTAAGAAGACCTCGACAAACAAATAAATAGGCATAACGAACCGCTTAAGTAATAATTAAATGTCTACTCGTATATAACTTTAGCTGAGTAACTAGAACGAAACTCCTTGTTATTACAACCGAATAACTTTACCTCATATTTAGATAACTCAACTAAATGATTTTAACTTTTTTTTTGGAGCATTTTGCTTCCTCTTTATGATATTATTCGATGACATTCAGCTTCATCAAAGAAGACTTGTGATGTATGCCTCGGAGTGAAAACGAGGTAATCCCTTTAAGGATCCGATCTTCTTTTTCGAGGTGCCCACGCTTCCTTACATGGTAGATGATTCATCCATGTAAAGGCTTCTTCCTTAGCGTTCAGCTTTGCCAAGGAAAGGCAGTGATGTATGCCTCGAAATATAAATGAGGTGATCCCTTTGGGGATCTGATCATCTTCTTCGAGGTGCCCATGCTTCTTTATATGGTAGATGATTCATCCATGTAAAGGCTTCCCTCTTGGCGTTCGGCAAAGAAAGACATGTGATGTACGCATCAGAATATAAGTGAGGTAATCCTTTTGGGGATCTAACCCTTTCCTTCGAGGAGCCTACATTTCTTCACAAAAACCATTTTCCTTGAGACAAAACGTTTATTTATTTGCAAAGACTGGGTAAGAGCTTTCAGCTATGGATTACATTAATTGATAATACATCCTCAAATGTTCAGCATTCAATGGATGGGGCTGAACCTTCCCATCCATGTCTTTGATCCAATACGTGTCAGGTCGGATATCTTTTTTGATGTGGTATAGTCCTTCCCAATTGGGCTCTAAAGTGCCTACCTCTAGCTCTTTGGAGGACAAGAACACTTTCCGAAGCACCAATTCATTTATCCGGAAGGACCTCTTTTTGACTATAGCGTTAGAATATTGAGTTATCTTCCTTTAATATGTTTCCAGTTTCAATTGGGAGTCATCCCTTCTTTCTTCAAAGAAATCGAGCTCACACCTTCTAAGCTCATCATTTGATATCTGGCTAAAATGCATCCTTCGTAGGGCTCATGGCCTCAGCACCATAGGCCATTGAGAAAGGACTTTCTCCAGTCGGAGTCCTGCTTGTAGTTCGGATTGCCCATAGTACTTGTAGCAATTCATCTACCCAAATTCCTTTGGCCATGTCGAGCTTCCTTTTCAAAGTATGTTTTATAGTTTTATTCACAGCTTCAACTTGTCCAGTAGCTTAGGGGTGGTAGGGGAGTAGAAAGTGTTTCATAATTCCCAGCTCCTCACAAAGGTCCATCACTTTTTTATTGTCAAACTGTTTTTCATTATCTAAGATGATTGAGTGGGGAATTCCAAATCGGCATATGATGTTGTTTCACAAGAACTTGAAGTATTGGCTTCAGTGATTTTTTGCCAAAGGTTCAACTTCTACCCATATTGTGTAATAATCAATTGCGACGATGGCGAAACTTATACTTCCTCTGCCCTTGGGCGGGGGACCTATGAGGTCCACGCACCATTTACTGAAGAGCTAAGGACTGGATATAGTAGTCAGCTCATCGGATGGTTATCTTTGAACAGGGGAGAAACGTTGACATTTGTCGCACTTTCACACAAATTGAACGGTATCCTTTTTTAAGGTGGGCCATAATATCCCTGTATCAGTGCTTTTTGTACCAATGAAAGTCCTCCAGAGCAGTTACCACAAACACCTTCACGCAAAATATGTAGGTGGCTTCCTCTCTTCCCATACATCGAAGGATGGTGAACGAGAATACTCGCTTATACAGAATATCGTCAATCAGCAAAAAATGGGCGGACCTCCTTCTTAGCTTGTAAGCCTCCTCCTTGTTATCGAGCAAAATCTGATCTTTAAGATAAGCTATGAGGGGTTGAATCCAGGTTGGGGTTCCTTCTACCCACATCCCTTCTTCTGTAGAGATGAAGGGCCTTGAGAGTGCTCAATTGGTACTATCGTTAATAACTTAAAATCTTTGCTACTAGCCAACTTTAACAAAGCGTCGGCATGGGTATTTTCAAAATGCGGAATCTGAGCCAGCTCAAACTTATGGAAGTAGGTCCATCACCAGTTTGAGGTAGGAAGCCATAGCTTTGTCCCTGGCTACGAAGTTGACGTTAACCTGGCCAACAATAAGTTGGGAGTCACTATTGATGAGTAGCCTCGTCACTTGCATTTCCTTAGCTAGCCTGAGGCCAACAAGCAACGCCTCATACTCGATTGCATTGTTGGTGGCTCTAAATCTGAACTACACTGCACAGTTCAACTTGTGGATTTCGAGGCTCACTAAGACCACTCCTGACCCTGAACCTGCATCTCCAGCTGACCCATCCATGAATAAATTCCACATGGGGAGCTCGATAAGCTCCATAATTTCGTCCACTTCAGGAACATTAGCAAATTCCGCCATAAAGTCTGCTAGGGCCTAGCCTTTGATGACAGTTCTTACCTTGAAGAGAACCTCAATCTCGCACAATTCTACTGCCCACTTTAATAATCTCCCCGAGGCATCAAGTTTTTGAAGTACTTGCCTAAGTGGGAAATTTGTCAATACACGAATAATGTGGGCTGCCTCAACTTCCGGGATGCAGTGATCAATGCCAAAGTTAATTTCTCCATATTCATGTAACGAGTTTCAGGTTCTAGCAACACCTTACGAATGTAGTAAATTGGTAGCTGGGTAGAGCCTTCTTCTCTGATAAGCACAGCGCTAATGGTCTCATCGGTGACGGCCAAGTAAAGTTGTTGAGCTTCTCCCCGCGACTTTGAGAGAAGGGGGGCCTGCCCTAAGTACTTTTTAAACTCTTGGAAAGTCTCTTCACACTCCTCAATCTACTAAAACTTCTTTCTCCCTTTCAGGACCTCAAAGAAGGGGAGGCATTTGTCGGTGGCCTTTAAGATTAAGCGACTTAAATCAGCCCCGCAATTAGTTAAGCTTTGCACTTCTTTCAATTTTTTAGGGGATCTCATCTCGATCAGTGCTCGTATTTTCTCTGGATTTGCCTCTATGGCTCTTTTGGTTGACCATGTACCTTAGGAACTTGTCTGATGCGACTCCGAACGCACATTTAAGGGGGTTGAACCTCATACAGTACCTTCGCAAGATTTGAAAGGCGTCGTTGAGGTAGGTTATATGGTCACTCACTTTTGATAGGTGGCTCGACGTTCTTTAATCCGAAAGGCATCATTTTATAGCAATAGGATCCTCTATCCGTGATGAAGCAGACGTCCGACGATGGAGTCCACTAGCTGATCTATCTTAAGGAGATGAAAGCTATCTTTAGGACAATCTCTATTAAGGTTAAAGAAGCCAATGCACACCCTCCATTTTTTGTTTTGTTTCTTCACTAAGATTGGGTTGGAAACCCACTTCGAGTATAGGGCCTTCCAGATGAAGTCATTTTTGATTAACTTCTGTACCTCTTCCTTTAGGGCCTCATATCGTTCCGGATTTAGAGCTTTTCTTTTCTGTCTATGCCAGGCAATCTTGGGATCAATTTTCAAATGGTGGCAACTGACCCCGGGGTCAATACTTATCATATCCTCGTGCCTCCAAAAAAACATCCCTATTCTCACATAGGAATTTCTTGAATATTTCCTTAAACTCCGACAATAGGCCCCTTCCCACTTGTAGCAGCCTAGTGGGATCCAGTGGGTCTTCTAGGAAGCTTTCCAGCTCCTCCATAAAGGCTGTTTAGGACTCTGTTTCAATAATGCGAGGGCTGATTTCATCGAGCATGTTCGCTTCCTTGGGAACGTCTACCATGTCCATGTCGTCTGTTACCATGTTGACATTCCTAGGTTCAGCCTTTCTAACAGACTTTAAGTAGCACTCCCGAGCCCCTCTTTGGTCACCTTCTATCGTTGCCACCCTACGTTTGGTAAGGAGTTTCATCCACAAGTGGTGGATAGAGGTAACGGCTCATAGATCTTTTAGTGCAGGTCTCCCTAACACTTCATGTAAACCCAACCCATTACACAAGAAAGTATGAGCACGTAGGTTTAGTACATTGTTCGAATTTTTGAAATTTGTATGATATGGGTTATGCAACATCCAAAATTCAATGCATCCATACTTGAAACCCTTACAAAATCTATGTTTTCCCTCAAATTGGGAGTAGCGAAATTTGGAACTATGACCATGCTATTAACGTTAAATATAAGAGAAGTTTCGAAAATGATATTTTTAATTGACTTATTCTGCAATTGAATCTCGGCTCGTGAGAAGGAATGTCCGTGCATCTACATTCAAATGAATGATTTGTAAGATAAGTTAGTACATAACACGTTCAACGAATTAAATACAAATCAAGTAGGCCCCTTTCCTTTTGCAATCCTTTCTGAGCTTCCTTTGCCCATGTGGATTGTCATGTTCATAGACATCTCGAAGTTTGCATCTTTAGTTAGCCGAGCCTGAGATTCCAACCTAACCGCTTCCTTGGTCGCAGGTGTGACTGAGGCAGAGCTGCGCTACTGGATTCACCGATTGACTATCATTCTACAACCCAGTCCCAATAATTGCATTTATTACTACAACATGTGACTAATCTCCCTTTATTAACTGTCGGCTTTTCGACCTCAAAACACTTCTAAAATCCATTCTTACACAATGGGCATTGTTATTTTATCGGGCATTCGGCGAAAAAGTGCCCTTTGCCTCTACAACAATGACAAATTTCAAAATTCTTCCCAACCATTCTAACATATAATTAATTTATAAAAAAGAATGTTAAAATCTTTCTCATTGTGGCACGGATTAAGCAAGCAAAATACAAGCTCAAATTGATATAATTCCGCCCAATTTAGACGCCAGCAAGGAAAAACCCAAAATATCAAAGCAAAATACAAAGTTGAAATTAGGGTCTGTTTGATTGCAAATGTGGAAAATGGGTGGAGAGAAAATGAATTCTAGAGAATTGAATTGTCTAGAAATTGTTTTACTGAAAATTGTAATTAATTATGTTTGATTGGTATAATTTTCCACTTGCAAAATGTTGAAAGTTTGGTGTTCATTTAACTTTATTTTTCATGAAAGTTGTCCATTAAAGTGATAATTTTTTTTTACCATTGGGTCTAGCATTTGTTCCAATTGCCAAAAAAAAAAAATTAAAAAATGTCATATCGAATACCATTCGTTTGACTTTATTTTGCATTGAAATTGTCAATAAAAGTGATAAATTTTTTTTATCATTGTGTCTAAAAATTTTCCAATTGTCCAAAAAAAAAAAAAAAA
>CAIGRS010280137.1:0-15384 GCA_903798395.1 Fraxinus floribunda
TCTTATGAAGAGATACTTTCAAAGAAAAACTGATTTAGATAATGTAAATGTTGCTGGAGCGACGTCGAATAATAGCACAACGATATCAAAATATGTAGAGAAAATATATTTTTGAAGCTCGATAATGAATTTATTGTACAACGATATCAAAGTATGAAAATTCAAAAGGAACAAGTGTAATTTATAAACTATGTCCTTTTTAATATTGTCGTATTATTGGTTTATACTTTTATTATAATTACATCTATGACAAATACTCGACGATCAACATCGATAACTCGTGCCCCCCTGACGAAAAATTCTGGCTCCGCCCTTGCATGACTTTTAAACACCCATTAAAATTTATAGATACATGAACAGAAAAGTTCATCTGTAAAACTCTAAATTCATGTAGATTAAGATTAATTGAGTCCGAATTAATGTGAATATTAATTAATTGAAAACTAATAACACAAAATTCATACACGACAACAATTTTGTAATATTTACTACATATTGAAGAGCAAAAAATAAAGTATTATTGAAATAGATGAATTGTAGTATGGTTAATCGTAAAAAAAAATGATTATCACCCTGCTTTGACATATATTATAGATTTGTCTAGTTGATGTTGAATGGTTGATATTTTTATTTTTTGTTTCAACCTAGAGAAGAATAGCACGTAACTCAAGTACACTTGTTATATTAGTCAAGCTAGATTGCAATAAGCCAAACACGATCAATTTTAAAATGTGAATAACAAATCCGAAGTCGTAAACCATCATATATTCTAATTAATTGAAGATTAAAAATAAAGATTCTACAAAAAAAAAAATTAAGTATATAATTATCACTATGAAATATCAATAAAATTTAAATACAATTAAAATATAACAAAATTAACTCAGTTGGGGACAACACAGTTACTATTCTTTTAATCCTAGGAATTGTTACAAATAGCAAAATTTAAGAAATTTCAGCAAAGCGTTGCTTATGCTAACATGAGCCGTTGGATGACACGCCACTAAATGAACTTTTTCCTTTTTTTATTCGTTTTATCCTCCATTTGCCCTTGCCCTATTTCACCACCTTCGCTTCCTCTGCACCTCCAAGCACTCAATCAAAAGGATTTCTTCGCGCCTCTCTCTAAGACTCACCATCTCGCTATGGCTGACAGCACTGAGTTCGATTCCCGCCCTAACCAGATCTCCAAAGGTCATTTTCCCCACATATGTTTTCGCTCTTAATAAATTGACTAATTTATTAAAATAACAGGTTCTTAAGTTTTCCGTTTTCCCGAGTTTGATTACGAAGTGTGTTTTTGAGTTTTATTGTTATTTTTATTATTTTTTTTTTTGTAAAACCATGGAATGAAGCTGCCTGTGTTCTTCAGCCGGTGGTCTTACTGTGCGTTTAGGGTTTCAGCCCCGTTGATACAATCTTTTTTTTTTTCTTTTTTTTTTTTTCTAAAATTTGATTCACTAGTTAAATGTCGGAATTAAGAGAGTATTCTTCAACGTTTTTCTTGCATTTCGTCTGGCGTACTTGTTTTTTGTTTTTATGTATACCATATTTGGAAATTTTTATTTCTTGGTTTTGGTTTCTTTTGTTCACATGGTTATATTTGGGATTATTATTATTATTATTATTATTATTATTATTGGCTTTGATGTTTACTATAGTAAATCTTATCGAGTGTAAGTAATAATGTCTGTTAGGTGACAGGCAGCCTGCGTGTGGCGGCTGAATGGGATTATTTTGTATAAAAGTTCTCTTTTGTCTTTTCTAAAACTCGATCGGTGCTAGGTTGCTGAATTTTCTACAACTGTAATGTCGAAAAAGATTTTATTTTCTCAAATTCATATTTAGTGTTGTCTATGCTGAATTACTGCTGCCAGAGATATTGAAAAATGGGAGAAAATGTTGCTACCCAATTTTAACATGTGAGCTTGTTGTATTTACCTGCCACATTAATTTTTGTTTTTAGTTTCTATTCTTTGCATGGAATGCATCAATGATCATTTTGCATTAAAGTTTTGTATTCGGTCATTACAGGAAACATTGGTTTGGATGATGTCACTTTTACATTTTACTCTGGACGTGTACCACAAATTATGGCCACGAGTAATCTAGTCTCTGTGCTATGCTGCTTGAAAATGTAGTGTTGGAATAAACAAAATCTGTGTACTGTGTATTGGTCAAGATTTTTGTAGCTAAATCTGGCAAGGATAACCTAAATTTCTTTGCATGACAAAGAAGACTGGAAAGTAGATAGTTAACTATTTAATATTTTTATTTTATATGCATAGCTTTGTATGTATATGAGCCGAAAGAATGCAGAGAGGGCTATGTATATTTACTAATTTAATATGGGGACAATGCCTTGAGCACGTAATACTTAATTGGGGAATGGTTTGAGGAGGTAAGAAGAAAATATATATAATTTCTTATAACTACAGCTAGAATTATTGGAAGAAAGATATAGAAATGATAGGGGTGAAACTTGTTTGGATTGTACAGACTACTTTTTTTTCGTAAATATGACACATGCTATGGTTATTTTAACGCTGATGTAAATATGTTATATTCGGATAAAAATATAGATGGATAACTTTTGAAATTGAAAAGTGAATCAAGGTAGAAAATTCTTAGTCGTAGTTTTAGGGTCGATAGACCACTAATCTCATGATTTTATTAGAATGGCTATCTACATTTAATAAATGGAAACATTTGGCTGTTTTTGTACTATAGAATCAAATGGGTGTGTAAGATTTTCTATTTCGATTTTTCAAGATCTCAATGAACAATATGAAGATTTTTTATAATATAAGTCATTTTTTGTACTGGGTGATAGAATATGCAATCCATACAATATGTATCAATAAAACATCCTTCCATCTCAGTGTTTGTGTTTATAATATTGGTTTAGAAAAGACCACTACTGTTACAGCATGTCATTTCCTATTGTGATGAAAAATATTATATTCTCACATTTCTCCTAAGTTCTTCTGGATTATTATTTAATTGTCATTTTATCGATGATATATGTAGGATCCAATGATACCATTCCACTTTTGCCACCGTGGCATCTGCCAAAGCCCGGGGAGAATAAGACTGGAGCAGTAACTGGGGTTCGTCGTTTTTTATTTTGTTGTTGTTTTGAAATTGGCCTTGCTGTTTCTCTCATTGAAATAGAATGTGAACAATTGGCTTAATCGGTCTAAGGATGTTTAGAAAGACCTTTATAATTTTTGGTACAGGAAAACCAATTTACTCCACATCCAAGCCATGCCAATTCTGTGGTTATTCCGAAATCACCTGGAACAGGTGAGAATTTGCATAATAACCATAAGAAGAAAGATCTTTTCCGACCATCTGTGCTGGATATGGACTCTGGTCGTCGTGACCGCTGGCTTGATGAAGAAAGGGACACCAATTCCTCTGTCCGTAAAGATCGATGGAGGGAGGGGGATAAAGAGCTCTACGACAACCGCAAGGTGGATCGCTGGAATGGTTCATCTGGACGACACCATGGAGAGGCCCGTCGTGCCCCAGGGGAGCGATGGGCTGATTCTGGAAATAGAGAAAGCAGTCAGGATCAACGTAGCAAATGGAGCACTCGCTGGGGGCCTGATGGAAAAGAAACAGATACTATGCATGAGAAGTGGGGGGACTCTAACAAGGAATCTGACAAGCTGTTTGATAAAGAACCATCCCATGGGAAGGATGAGAAGGATGTGGACCACTATCGACCTTGGAGATCTAACACTTCATACAGCCATGGCAGAGCGGAGCCTTCGCACCAGGCATTGACCCCAAACAAACAGGTTTCTACATTTACGCATGGTCGCGGACGTGGAGAAAATCTTGCTCCAACCTTTTCTCTTGGTAGGGGAAATATTAGCTCTGGAGGGGGCTCTGTCTCCAATACTTATATTCCTCCGCAACCAGTTGGATCTTTTCTAGAAAAGGTTGAAAGTGGCTTTGAAGAGCATTCTCCTTTAAGATATAGCCGGACAAAATTGCTTAATGTGTACAGGATAACTGATATGAGATCCTTTGCAAGGCTTTTAGGGGAGGTTGATCAAGTTCCTTCCCTCACTCTGGAAGAACCTTTAGAACCTCTAGCTTTTTGCACCCCTACTCCTGAAGAATTGGTAAACAATATCATCTACTGTTTAAGAAATTCAGTTGGTGTCCACTTGGAAGTTAAATTGATTGCTTGTGCATGTTTAGGTTACCTTGAAGGGAATTGACGAAGGAGAAATCGTTAGTGTCACTCCGCAGATCACTAAAGAGGGATCGGTTGGCCGAACCACAACTGATTCTGTGCAGACAAAAGGAAGCAGGCTTGGTATTGTTATATTTGAATTTGAACATATTTCCACGTCCCCAGTCAAATTTTCTTCTTGTGATTGAAACATTGGCACATTTTGATCTGAATTGGTTTTAATTTGTGTGAATAGGGAGTAGAAATGATTCGCCCCTTGCTCTTTATGATCCTAAAAGTGAAACTGTGGACAATATCGAAGGTGTTTATTCACATTATTCAGAAAGCTTGTCCCACGAGAAGCATATGTATTCTTGGCCAAATGCGAAAGTGAAGACAATGCAGGATTATCAGGCATTTGCTGATCACAAGTTAAATCCTGAAGGTGCATTCCATGAATTAAATTTTCTTGTTTGGGACTGTGCAGGATAACTTTGGCCCGAGATGGTGAAATCATAATCATAATAATACAGGGGGGAACAGTGAAGTCACAGAAATGACTTCTTAGATAATATAACAGTTGAATTTCCAATCAATCAAATTGTTCCATTCAATATCTTGTGGTTTATGGTATCTGTATTTTGGGATCTTGTTGATTTTACATTTGAGATTTTATTTCTCGTTGCCTTTTAAGATATCTCCTGCATGCGATTCAACGAAAAACTTATCTTTAAAATAATTTTGCCCGGCATTTCCTGCTTGTTATATGCATGACTTGAAATTATAGAACATCAATTCCCATGCTGTTTAGCTTTAATATAATTGCGACAAGTCTTGAGAAAAAAAATTTATTGCTTCGTCTTTCAGCCCTGAATGAAGATGGTTCTTATAGGAAGAACGAGGACATGGCCACCACTATAGAATCAAGCACGTCAGGAAATTCTTCAATGCTTCATGTGGGTGCTTGGAGATCTTCATCTTTCTCAGAGCGTACCAAGTCAACTATTCATGATTGGAGAGAGATATCTAGAGATGTGCAGAAGGATTTGACCAGTGCGTGGGAGAACAATTTGGCAGATCCAACAAATGCCAAAAGAGAAGGATCCAAATTGCAGATAGGTGATGATTCTATTCTGAGAAGGCAACCATCTGCAGTGTTTGACAGGGAGCTGGAATCATGCAAGAATTCTCAGCCATCTCCGGAGGACCTAGTTCTTTACTATAAGGACCCGCAAGGTGAAATTCAAGGTCCTTTTGCTGGGAGCGATATAATTGGATGGTTTGAGGCTGGATATTTTGGCATAGATTTGCAAGTTCGCCTGACCAGTGCACCAGCTGACTCCCCATTCTATCTGCTTGGGGATGTGATGCCCCACTTGCGTGCCAAAGTTCAACCACCTCCTGGATTTAGTACGCCTAAGTATGATGGAATTCAAGATGTATCTGGTAGGTCTAACTACAACAGCTTTGGGAAGCTTCAATCTGCTTCAGGCGAGGCTGATACGATAAAGAATGAGCCAAGATATATACATGGTCAGACAACGGAGGCTGAGAACAGGTTTTTGGAGTCACTGATGTCTGGTAGTATGAGTAGTGCTCCGCTTGAGAAGTTTGCTCTCTCAGAAGGTCTGTCTCTTTTTCTGTTAAGAAACACCATTTTTGGCTTCTGAATTTCAAGCAGTATTTTATGTCCATCTTCTTAATCATATGTGAACATTAATTTTGCTTTACAGGTATGCAGGAATACATGGGGATGAATTCAAGTGCATTACGTCCTGTGGGAGCATGTAGTGGGGATGATTCACATCTGTTGGCCAAAAAGATGACACTGGAGAGGCAGAGGTCTCTGACAAATCCTTATTCACATTGGCCTGGAAGAGATTTAGCTTCCCATTTGGCAAGGACAGATGTAAATGACTCCTTACTGGCACATTCAGATCTTAACTCGTCAATTTTAGACACTTCTCGTAGACAGCATAATTCTCAGAATGTGGACTTAATGTCTATCCTTCGAGGCTTTCCAGACAGATCTACAAATAATGTCAACAATGGGACTAGTGGTTGGTTGAATGTACCAGCTCAAGGGGGGTTGGGCCCACTTCAGGATGAGTTGGACGTGCATCCTGGCCAGAATTTTCCTCCCCAAGCTGCATTGGGACCACAACAGCAGAGGCTACAGTCACAGCATTCGTTGTTGTCAAATCTATTGTCCCAATCTTTTAATTCCAGCATGTTAACCTCAGAAAAACTACTCTCTTCTGGTCTCTCTCAAGATCCACAACTGTTAAGTTCGTTGCAACAGCAGAATTTGTTGCACCCACACTCCCACGCCCCAGTTGCATCACAGCAGCTGTCACTTTTGGATAAACTGTTGTTGCTTAAGCAGCAACAAAAGCAGGAGGAGCGGGAAGAGTTAGTGCGCCAGCAGCAACAATTGCTTTCGCACGTGCTCTCAGAGAATCACCCCTACCAAAGGTTTGGCGAGTCACCGTTTGTGCAATTGCAAACTTCTGGTCTGTCAGCTGGAAATGCTTCTGGTGATCATGCTCAGTTTCAGCAATCACATAAATTGTTTCAGAATGGTTCGCAGGTAGCTCCCCCACTCAATTTACAAGATAAAAGTGCTTCTAATGTCATTTTACCTTCTAGTGTTTCCCAGAATAATAGCTCAAATGTTGGTTCTGAAGCCCCTTCTATGCATTTGCCTCCTCAAATTTTTGGGAATATTATCAATCAAAGGAACTGGGTTGCCTCTTTGCCCGAACAACTTGATAACGTGCAGCAACAGGAGTTCCCAACAACAACAGCTGTCATGGATACTTTTCCTGGGTCGGAATTGCCAATCAGATATCCATGTGAACTGAAAGTACATAATGATGAGGCTATTAGAGTTTCATCTTCTGCTGATGCTCCGAGTTTTCCA
This sequence comes from Fraxinus floribunda, assembly GCA_903798395.1. Classification (NCBI taxonomy): domain Eukaryota; kingdom Viridiplantae; phylum Streptophyta; class Magnoliopsida; order Lamiales; family Oleaceae; genus Fraxinus; species Fraxinus floribunda. Next base: position 7,113 of record CAIGRS010280137.1, read on the forward strand.
CCTAGGGAACATTCGGGAAAATCAGCTACACTGCAATTGGCAGGAGGTTGTGATAACGACTTGTTTGTTCCTGAAAATGCAAATGCAGTTGTAGTGCCTCTGACCACAGCATTGGAACCCCAAGATTTAGGAGAAACTCAAAATGATTTCCTTGGGGTGAAGGAAGTGAAAAATGCTGAAACAGGGGAGGTGAAAAAATCATCTGCCAAGAAGTCAAAAAAGCAGAAGTCTTCAAAGGCGCAATGCTCTGACTCAGCAAAGGGAGTCTCTAAGACGCAGAAGGCAGAATCATCAAAAATTGAGCAGACAAATATTGATAATGCATTGTCTGAGGTGCAAACTGTTGAAGAAGAGAGGAAAACTGATAAAGTTACATCTGATGTTGGCAATTTTTTGCTGGCCCAAAACTCATTGCCTGCACATATGTTTGCAGATGAAGGTGAGGCTACCGAGAATAAGGGTCAGACAGGACAAGTTGTATCACAGTTCAATACCCAAGCATATACTGGACAACGAGCCTGGAAGCCAACTCCTGGTTTCAAGCCAAAATCGTTATCAGAAATTCAACAGGAAGAGCAGAAGGGAGCACAAGAAAAAGAAATGGCAGTTTCTGAGATCTCAACATCTCTGAGCTCAATGTGTGTCTCTACTCCTTGGGCTGGGATTGTTGCGAATTCAGATCATGAGGATTCTCCCACCTCTAAGTTAATTTTGGGAAAATCTGAGAGTTTCTCACACCAAAAGAGTCAATTACATGATCTATTTTGGGAAACTCATGTGGCCAAGTCAAGTGAGATTCAGATCTCTGCATCTAATCTACCTCCTGTATCTCTTGTGCATTCTCAAATTGATTCAGTGGATGATGATAGCTTTATTGAGGCTAAAGATACTAAAAAAAGTCGTAAAAAGTCTGCTAAAGCCAAGGGTGCAGTAGCTAAGATCTCAGTGCCTGCTGCTTCACCGGATTTATCTGTTGGATCAAATTTCATAGACAAAGGCAACAATTCTCATCAGCTACAGCAGAAGGAAATATTACCTGCAGTTCCCTCTGGCCCTTCCTTGGGGGATTTTGTTACCTGGAAGGGGGAGTCAACAAATCCATCCCCTGCTCCTGCCTGGTCCACTGAGTCTGTGAAGTTCCAGAAGCCTACATCATTGAGGGACATCCTTAAGGAACAGCAGAGAACTCCAGTGCCAACACATCAGAAACCTGCTGTCAACCAACCTGCCCATGGAGTTGGTCCTTCATTGTCAGTTTCGTCGTCATTTTCAACCAAAGCTGCATCCTCAATCCAAATTAACTCGTCAGCTTCTTCTCACCCAAAACATAAAATCGATGATGATCTATTCTGGGGCTCAATAGAGCAACCTAACCACGAGGCTAAGCAGTATGAATCTTTCACTTTTGCTATTCTAATTTCTTTTATGAGCATCAAATGATCAAATGGCTTGATTTTATCCATCTGAATCTTGTGCTTGCATTGACAACTTAGTTTTCTGTTCTTTCTCCTATAGAAATTCTTTAATACGTGTTCCGCTTTCATGTGAATTGATGCCATGCTCCCAGATTTATGCCTGCAATGTGCATATGTAATTTTCAATAATTTTAGTTATTTGCAAGCGACTTAATTACTGGTAAATAGGATTTGGGCAAAAGCTCCTTGCTTATATCATCATGGCAAAATGGGAAAAAAGGAATCAAAAGAAGAGGCAAACCTGCACCTTCGGAGATGTAATTATATTTATCTGCTCTAATGGTTGAGCTCACGAAGGTATTACAGACATGTCTACTTTAGTAATGAATCCCTCCCTTGAGTCCTTAACCTCCACCCTCCCGTCTCTCTGTGAAATTGCACAATTCCTGTACGATCTAAAAAAATACATGGAGTAACTTCATAAAAAACTAGATAGATAAGAAAGACAAATGGGACTGTCTTTCTCTGTTATCTTTCTCCCAAACCCTGAAAAGCGTTGGCAATAAAAGCAGTATAATGACAATATGTTTACATGTTTAGGGCGTGTTTGGTATAGATTAAAATCGGATTAAAATTGAAAAGCTAGCCGTCATTGTTGAGTTTTATTAGACAAGTGGGATCCAATAACGGCTATATTTTCAATTTTAATCACTCCCAAACACGCTCTTAGTCATGTATACTTAATTGGAGCAGTTGAAGATGGTGGCTATGAACCTCGGTCACTTGCTGCTTGATACGATGATCGTTTGATGAGTTGGATAAAGTTGTTGGGATTTGGTGCTGAAGGTTGGCACATTGATTGAGGAGCATGGGTGCCCATGCAGGACGGTGAGGGTGGGGTTCAGTTGGAGTGTGGTAGGGAAGAGAGATAATTTCAAATTTATTTTGAGAAAAATACCTTCACTTTCTTTATTGTTGTCTTGTTGCCAATTAATAGTGGCTTAATTTCATTGAATCTGAACTTGACATCTGGCTTTGTTATATGGGATGTTCCTTTGTCGTCTAGCTGTATTGTAACCAAATGTCGGTATGTATATTTGGATTATAAGCTAAAGATCTTCAAGCCACCATGGTGTTGGTGCAATATTTTTGTCTGACTTCTCTTTTTAAAATTCAGTACAAGATATTTTTACTTTCTAATTGTGCTGGACAAGTTAGGAAATGTCTTGAGTTTGTTAAGTTGCTCTTTCTATGACCCGCAGATCAGATTTTCCTCAACTTGGAAGCCAAGGCAGTTGGGGAAGCAAAACTACCCCAACCAAAGGAACTCCTGGAAAGTCATTGAATCGACAGAAGTCCGGTGGTGGCAGGCCTGGGGAGTATTCACTTTCATCATCTCCTGCTTCTTCTCAGCCATCTTTGAGAGGGAAGAAGGATGCCTCGACTAAGCATTCAGGTAGATCACTATTGGAAAAAGTTCGTTTTCTATTTTCTTTCTTAAAAAAAGAATCGGGAGAATGAACCAGCTTCTTTCACCATACTGTTGCAGAGGCAATGGACTTTAAGGAATGGTGTGAGAACGAGTGCTTCAGACTTGTTGGGTCAAAAGGTTTGTATAAATTGCAGTTTCTGAATGATAAGCAAGTATTAAGACTGCCGTTTCAAGTAAATTGTTTGCTGATCATTTGATCCATTTTTTTCTAGATACAAGTTTCTTGGAATTTTGTATAAAGCAATCTAGGGCAGAAGCTGAAATTTTTCTAATAGAGAACCTCGGCACCTTTGATTCCAACCGTGAGTTCATTGACAAGTTTCTAAATTACAAAGATTTTTTGCCTATTGATGTTATTGATATGGCCTTCAAAACACGGAACGATCAACAAGCCACTGCCTCAGGTGTGGGAGATATGACTTCCGACTATGTTGGCGTCGGGGGCTCCTATCAAGGTGGTGTGGATGCTACTGATGGGGGCCCTAAAGGAGGCAAAAAGAAGGGGAAGAAAGGGAAGAAGGTAAGCCCATCAGTGCTGGGATTCAACGTCGTTAGCAACCGAATAATGATGGGGGAAATTCAGACAATTGATGATTAGGTATGTAGTGGGAAATTGTAAATATTTTTTTGACTCTCTTAAACGGAGGATTTTTTTTTTCCTCCATTGAGCAACTGCAGCAGTCAATTTCATCTGCTTGAGCAATTTTGTTAAGTTGCCTTAGCTGTAGGTTTAATATACTGACCAAAGAATTCGAGGTTTAATTGAAATATGGACCTAGTTGTATTTACGGTTGGATTCATGTATCTTTTGTTATTTGAATCAAGTTAAATTTGTTTATTTTTTAGTTTTAAAAATGTAGAGTTACAATAGACAGGCTCAACTTCATAGTGATGAAATTGTTCGTTAGAATAGATTTATAAGGTTGATTGTCAAGTCTCTTTAATGTACACTTAGCATTTTTCCTCTTTAATTAGTTCACTTCCTTACATGATTCAAATTTAGAAATTCCTATTATTTTGAAAGTCCAATACTGTGTATATCAGGAGCTAGATGTAAACTTGCAATGTTGTTTTGCCATATTTGGATTTTAGAGCACAAGACCATGAAGATTGTTGAGATATGAATCTCCACCTGAACTTCCATCCAAATGCTATGCTGAGGTATGTTATAGACTCTGAAGAAAAGCAATTTGGCTGTTTGGCCTCCATTTTTTTCATTACATTACATTAATTTTTTCTCTGTTCATTTCAATCACACATTCATCAAATAAAATAATAATACACACAAATTTAAAACTTTTCATTACTTTTTTACCACACATTCTTCTATTAATCACTATTCCAAAAATTTTCAATACCCAAAAATGGGGGCCAATTAGGGGCGTAGCATTATTTTGTTTCTGTTATAAACTGAAATAAGAAAGGAAACAGTGAAAACCAAAACTCGTGTGTATTTTAAGTTATAGTTGAGAAGGTTGAGGCGTGATCACTTCAAATGGTAAATAATTTACAATACTCTTTACACAACAATTATCTCATTAAATTCTGTGTAATAATTCAACAATACATGAACACCAATTGTAAAAACAGAGTACAAAAAAATTGAAATTATCAAATATTACCACATTATGAAGAAAATCTGATGTGACAAAACTAGAATAACGGTAGAAAAAATTAAAGAAAACTCTACAAAAATAATGGGATTATAGAAGTCAATGAAATATCTTGTGTACTGATTTGCCTTCAACGAAATGTTGAATAAATGCCACCTGATCAGACGTTGGATAAGATGAGAATAAAAACAGATGGAAAATTCTACTTGGCCCGGGTTGGTGACCGGGCCAAGTGACAGGGGCGCCATGTGGCACCCCCCTATTGGTGGGGCGTCTGCCGTCACCCTAGCAGATCTCAAAACAGATAAGGTAATGGGTAAATATATTTTACACTGTCAACTTNAGATGAGAATAAAAACAGATAAGGTAATGGGTAAATATATTTTACACTGTCAACTTAGGATGTGTTTAAACCACATTATTTTGAAAGTTTGTATTCTGAAATAGTGAATTAACGAAGAATTGTAATTAAAAAAAAAAAGTAAAGTTATTAATACGAGGAAAATATTATTTTATTATAAAATATGTGATTAAAAAAAATAGCAGAATAAAAATAAAATTTTAATTTATATACCAAATAGTGGCTTGATTTCAATTTGCTTTAGTAAATTTCACTTTTTCAAATGTAACCGTTTTGTCAAACTTTTGAACAGAATTGTCAAGCAAAAGTGAATTTTCAACTTCACATAATTTTTCCATTTAACAATTCAAGTACTTATTCAATTAACCATTTTTTTCTATAAAAAATGATAAAGAAATCCCAGCTCCCACTTTTTGCATATTTGATACCTTTTTTTTTTCTAGGCAATTTATTTTCTTGAAATTTGCTCTTACGTGTCACTTTCCTTGATTTATGGGAAAATCAATTCCCACCATTTTGGTATAAAAAAAAATCCCCTTTTATAAAATTTCCATACAAAACAAAAACAAATAAATAGTAATCGATATCGTAATTTTTAAAATTATTTATTTATTTTAATATTTAAACAAATTCTAAACCTAATGATAAAAAAATTATCACTTTCATGAACAATTTTCATAAAAAACAAAGTGAAACAAACACGAACTTTCAATATTTTCCAAATGAAAAATTATACTAATAAAACAAAATTAATTACAATTTCTAAACAATTCAATTCCCTGAAATTCATTTTATTTTCACCAATTTTCCACCTTTACAATCAAAGATCCTCTTAGTGATATTTTATCTTCTAAGTAAGTAGTTGAATCAAATTTGCCATGCTTCTGTCAACCTTGTACAAAATCAATGTACAAACAAGTCAATTCTAGTTGACTATACACTTCAGCGTATAAGCTTTCAGCTTTATTTTCCCCTTCAAAAAAAATAACACAGAAAAAAAAGAGATATTAGAGAACTCAGCTCCCTCAGAACTCAATTATATTTTCAACACCAACATTCAGACAAGGCTGAAACATAAGTAATATTTATTTTCCATCACTGGGAGCTTTTTATTAGATATAGAAAAAAGCAACAAACCTAGGAGAAAATACTCACTTCAAGACCAAGATATCTTATAAAGTTGCTAAAAATTTTAGGTAAATCACATTTCTTGAAATGAGTCATGCACACATTTCATCATTTTACTAAAACTTCATCAAAAGCTTTATCAAACAACCTCTAGAAGAACAAACAAAGCTAACTTCACTATATCAGAATATAAATACTGGGGATTGTACTTGAAAACATTTGATCCATAAGAAAACTCAGTTCTTAATAAACCATTGATCAGATAATTGTAGTCTGGAAGCATTTTTTGATCGTCATTTATTTATCCAAATCGGCTACTCCTCATCTCAATGGTTTAAAAAAATAGAGAATTTAGTGCATAAATATAGGAATTTGTGTATAAATTGAAAAAGGAAATTGGAGTGAGATGTGCTCAGAAGGATCCATTGGTTTATTATAATCAAAGGAAAATCCGTCAGAAAATAGGTAGTTTTCAACATCACAGCCAACCTCAGCTCACCAAAATACAAAAATAAAAGAATTCATAAAACTTTAAACAAAAATGTGGCTATTGTAAAAAAGAAGAGTTCGTGTAGCTCAGAACTAGGATTACAAATCATGAACTAAGTTTCATTTGTCCAGACATAATTGAAAAAGTTCATCACAGCATAACAAAAATTTAAAATTTAGTTGAAAATCAAATAAGAAGACTTTTTGTTTATAATTTGAGAATCTCAGATACATTCCAGAAGAGGAATTCTGCAGACATTCAACACGGCATCAGATTCAGTCCGCCCGTCTGCTTCATGACATCATTGAGGAAAACTTTAAAATTAAAACAAAAGAAAAACATTTGAATCATTATTTCAAAAACAGAAGGCATCAGATAATAAGCGGAGTTATAAAGTCTACACGGTAATTCAGTGTGTAGGATAAGATTTAACATTCTTCATTTGCCACTTTTAACAAAACAAAGTAATAAATTCAAATCTCGGAAGGTCCATTTGACACCAAGGCAATAAAAAATTGTGTGCAGTGGGCTGGTAAGCCATCCTCTTCAATTTATGCATCTGTTATATCTCCCAGTACACACATAACATCATAGACAAGGAGAGGGTAAACCAGATGCAATATTAACGCATAATTCATAAATAAGAATCTCAACAGGAAAAAAAAAAAGAACCATTATCCAAGACACCAAAGAGGAAGAGATCATTAGGGAAGAGGAGAGAAACCAAATTGAAATTACAAGCAATGAATTTGGTGAAGATAAACGAAAGATTAAAAACCTAATTGAGTTGTGATAAGCTTGTAGCGATGGATCTGAGAAGCGGCTGCTGGGTTGTTTAAATAGAGATTTGCAGAGCTAGGGTTTCGTCCAGCCGCACAAGAAATGTGTTACTTTTGGAGACTTAAACGGTGACGGAATATAAAGGATTTTTATTCGGGAAATAGCATCAATGGTCCTTATCTTATATGAGGCTTTGTAATTGGTCCGTAACCTTCAAATCTTGACGAAACACTTCCAAACCTCACACTTTTATACGAAAATGGTCCTTTTAGGCATTTGGAGTATATCAAAAAGACTGAACTGCCTTACTTAAAGTAAATTGAACTACAATTTTACCATCCCCATCCACCTCTATTATCACAACCACCAGCACATCTTCCACCACCATGAGAGCCCAATGCTACCAAAAAAATATAATTGTTTGTGTTACATGTACATATATAATAATTTATATACATATGAAATGGTGAAATATAATTGGATTAGAATTCTCCAATCAAATTAAAAAGAAAAAAAAACATCCTTATCTCTTTTTGACACCTCATTTATACGCAAACTATTATGTAATTACTCACGTATAAGTAGCATTATTCAAAATCTAATTACTTATTGTCAAGATCTACAATTTCTGCCCCCATATTCCACTACGAAACTTCAACTTATTTTCAGTTCGCTCTACCCGACCATCACCATTTCTAAAACGACAATGACGGAAATTTTTTAGGGGTGAGGAATTTCCGCCCCGTTTGATTTTTAAAATTATTAATTATTATATTTTAAATATTGAATTAAATATTTACAACCTTTAATTTTATTTTTTTCATATTCATTTTTTTTTAAATTTTTTTTGGTTCCTGGTTAACATTTTCCATAGTGATGGCAACGGGGCGGGGCACCCCCGCCCTCGCCCTCGCCCTCGCCCCGCCTTTGACGGGGCGGGGCGGGTTCTTGCCCCGTTTAGTTTTTTTTTTTTTTTTAAACCAAAAATTTCCA
>CAIGRS010280192.1:0-10674 GCA_903798395.1 Fraxinus floribunda
GACATTTTGAGCCAAAACCAACCCAAACCAACGGTTCCCATTAGGGGTGGGCTTGAAAACCACGGCCCGAAAAACCGACCTAAAACGGGTCGAGTTAGGTCGGTTTAGGGATAAATTCAGGTCGATCGGGTAAAATAAATTTAAAATAATTGTGGGTCGGGTCGGGTTTGGCCCAAAATCGAGCCAACCCAGTGAAACCCTATAATTTTGCTGCTAACTTCTAAATCAGAACAACAAATACTGCGGCCCTCAACCGCCTTCGAGAAGCCTATTCTCCTTTTCTCCACCTCCATCAGGACTGCCAAGTCCAAGTCCGTTTTCTCGTTACCACCTACAACCCGTCCGTTGTGTCCCCTTCAAACATGTTTGGGCTAAAGTTTTATGTGATAGATGAAGGTGAAGCCAAAGGTACCCTAACAACCATTGATCTCTCTTATGTGAGAAGATCAAGCCGAGTTGCAGACCAACCTCTCCCTAGTTACAAAGAAGACAGTAAAACATCGAACTATCTCATGACTATCATGATTTGTTTCGTGTGGTTCTTATGACAGTGCTTTGGTGATCCAAGCCTTTTGCTTTTGGATTTAACTAGACCAAAAGACTGGGACCAATGACAAACATATGAACCAGTTAAAGAATTGTATTCCTTACACGTATTTAATTTTAAAAACCTTCGTCGGTACAGATTGATAACTTGAATCAGGGTTGATTTAATTTGTATAGGGGTTTATTTAGCTCAACGCCTTTGGTTTGATGGAGGCTCTTTGGGAATTTGAAGATCTGCCGATTGAATGAAAACTTGGAAATTTTGGGGTTTACTGGACCTTCTTTATTTCTTGTTCTTGTCCTCTTCTCTCGTCTCTCCTCCATTAATTCTCCACCATTAACTCTTCATTGAGTACTTTTAATATCTTGTAAAAAATAATTATCGACCCCTCTCCAATCTCTCACCGATCCCAACTACACTCGCTGGCATTCACTTGTCATCCCCTCTCACAGTCACCAGTATCTACCCGCAACCATCTCTTCTCACAATCATCAGCATCCATCGTCGCCATCACCTTTCATAGTTATTGACATCCATCTGATTTGTGATCCATGAGTACAACGTCTCAAGGGTAGAAACTTGTTTAGATTTTTAATTTAACAAAATATCGATGAGAATTGATGGATTATCTATTTGAACTTCAATTGACGAATTTTTGGCGTGTGATTTAAACTACATGTAAATTGTTACCTATGATGTTGATATAATAGCCTATGACCAGTTCTCTTGGATTTGTGACTTTTTGACATTGATATGTTACTTGTGATATTAATCCAATGGCTGTGACCAATTTTCTTGGATATGTGACCTATGACATTGATACGTTACCTATGCAAAATGATCTGTGAACTGTTACCTTGACCTACATATGAACCGTAACTTGTGAATTCGAATATGTCACTTGTTATCAGTGCACAAAGACGTGTAATATCTGTTATGCGATCAGTTAATATTAATTTACGACTCGTTGACATTGAATGGTGACCTATACAATTTGATCTGTGACCAATGAAGCGTGACTTGCGAATATAAATTAGTGATCTGTGACCAATTTTAATATGTGGATCTATTGACATTGGTTTGTGATCTGTGAACATATTGTTTCTTACTACAACCTTACCAGCACCAGCACCACAATGTGTAAGCCACCAACGACCACCTCTACCACCAACACTCAATTACAACCATCACAACAAAACTAGCGCACGAAACATATCCCTCTACACACCAAATGGTCCTTCTTGACTTGGCTATAGTCGTGTGAGGCACCACAATGTGCAAACCACCAACACTTCACCACAACAATGTAGAAATTAAAAAAACTAGGGCTTTTTATTCCAATGAAAACTGAATAATAAAATTGTTCATATAGACCTACTAGAAAATATAAAAAAATAGGAAACCTACCAATAATAGGAAACATACTAATAATAGGAAACAAGTAAATAAATAATAAAATAATCTAACATTTCCCCTCAAACTTACGATGCTACTGTTAGAAACATGGAGAGTTTGCCAAATAAGAAACAAAAATGCGAAGTGGAGTGTGCTTTGGTAAACATGTTGGCAATCTGCACGAAAGAAAGTACAAAAGGCAGTGTGATGGTGCCAAGCTAAAAATGATGTCGAGCGACATGACAATCAATCTCAATATGTTAGGTTCGCTTATGAAATACCAAGTTACGTGCAATCTAAATAGCACTTTTATTATCTAAATATAAGGGAGTATGAGAGAAATACTCATATCTGCAAGCAACCAACGTAACCAAACTATCTTACAAGTTGTAGAAGTCATGACACAATATTCTGCTTCTGTAGAAGATCTAGAAACAACATCTTGCTTCTTACTCTTCCAAGAAATAAGAGAATCGCTAAGAAAAATATAGAAGCTAGTGGTGGACTTGTGATCTGTAGGATCACTAGCCCAATCAGCATCAGAGTATGCACGCAGCTCTAAGGATGAAGTAGACGGAAGTAAAAGACTCTGAAATTGAGTGTCCCAAAGATACCTTGGAATACGGAGAACAGCAGCCCAATGAGCTGTAGTGGGCGCAGTAATAAACTAACTAACTACAGGAACAACATATGTAATATCTAAACGAATGATGGTGAGATAAATCAAGTTGCCAACAATAGTATGATACAAACTAAGATCCGACAAGGGAAAGCTAACAGATGGAGAATACCGAACATTAGCTTAAGAGGTGTATCAACAACCTTATTATCAGTAAGACGTCCACGCTCAAATATATCAGCTATATACTTGGTCTGGAATAAAATATAACCTTTCGGAGAAGAGGGGACCTCAATGCTCAAAAAATAACGTAGCGTGCCCAAATCTTTCATTGCAAAGCAACGAGCTAACTCAGACTTTAAAGATGCAGTTCCGTCAACATCATCACCAATAATAATCATATTATCAACATATAAAGAGACCAGAATATGACCTACACCAGTACATTTGACAAACAATGCCGAATCATGATGACGAGGAAGAAAACCAAGCGAAGTAATCACAGTAGAGAACTTATCAGACTAGGCTGGGGTGCTTGTTTGAGACCATAAAGGGCGTTTCGTAGCGTGCAAACTTCACCAGGTTGATGAGAAACACCAGGAGGAGGCTCCATGTAAACTTCTTCATGAAGATTACCATTCAAAAAAGCATTTTTGATATCCATCTGAGATATGTGCCATCGACGAATAGAAGCAACAGTAATGAGTGTACGAATAGTAGTCATTTTTGCAATAGGGGCGAAAACCTCCTCATAATCCATGCAATACTCCTGAGAGTAACCTTTAGCAATAAGTGGGCTTTGTATCTTTCAATATATCCTCAGACCCAACGAGAACCAACGACGCATTTTCCTAGTGGTAAAGATACCAAGTCCCAAGTACGAGTCTGATGCAGAGCAGTAAGTTCCCCAGCCATAGCATCCTGCCAAAGTGAGTTACAAACAACCTTTCTATAGGATAAGGGCTCAGAAAGATGATGAATAGAAACTAAAAATGAAGCAAAAGAGCTAGGATAACAAGAGTAAGAAAAATTTGGTAGCTTAGTAGACTTACGAACGCGTGTAGACTGGCGAATATGAGGAGGTACCACAGTCTCAGGAGATGATTGGGCAATCGTAGGAGGAGGAACTGGTGTATCAGGAACCAAAGTACCAGAATCTACTGAGCTATCAGTGGGAAACCCGCAAGACGCATTATCTAAAACTGGAGTTGCGGATGGTGCTTCCTCAGTGTCAATAGTGAAGGGATCAAATTCGAATAAGATCAGACGTGGTTATATTATATGGACTAGCAGGTAGAAAAGAATAGAACATGCTCAAGAAACACATCATGATGAGAGAGATATAATTTTTTACTAACTGGATCAAAATAACGATATCCTTTTTGACCTACGCCATAGCCCAGAAAGACATACAAAATAGACCAGGAGGACAATTTATTACGCTTGACATGAGGTTGGAGGACAAAACAGGTAGAATCAAAAACACGTAAAGAAGAATATCAGGAGTATATCCATACAACTTCTCAAAGGGTAACATACTTGAATTGTGTGAGATTGGAATCTTATTAATCAAATGAGTAGCAATAAGAATTGCTTCTCCCCAAAATGCATTAGGAACATCGGCAGACAATAAAAGAAACGGGTTGTTTCAATAAGATGCCTATGTTTCCTTTCTGCAACATCATTATGATCAGGGGTATCTGTACAAGAAGTTTGATGAAGGGTACCATCGGAAGCAAGCAAATTAGAAAAATTATTAGAAGTGTATTCTCCTCCCAAATTACAACGAAAACACTTTTATGATAGCCGAATGTTGAGTTTTTACAAGAGATCTGAAGTTATTGAAAATAGTAAGATAATCAGAACGACATTTCATAAGATAAACCCAAGAATAACGAGTACAGTTATCAATAAATGAAACATAATATCGCGACCTCTTTTTGTGGTTATAGCTGGGGAAGGTCTCCACACATCAGAACGAACAAGATCAAATGGAGCAAGAGAAAAAGAAAGACTTCTATAAAATGGTAAGGAAGAAAATTTTGTCAGCTTGCAACCACTACAATCAGAAATATCATAAGTTTTAAAATTTTCTAATACTCCAGTAGAAGCTAAAAAATGCAAACGAGATGCTGAGATATGACCTAAACGAGAATGCCATAAATAAAAAACAGAAGATGAGCGACTCAAACGAAAAGATGACAAATCTACACTAGAAGCTACAACTTTCGGTACTTTGAGCTGATCCAAAACATAAAGTCCCCCTTGCCTACGGTTTGTCCCAATTAACTTCTGAAATTGCAGGTTCTGTATATAACAAGTTGAAGAAGACAAAGAATCTAAGTATCCTGACTCACATAATTGACTAACAGAAACAAGATTCAAAGTAAGACTAAGAATGTAATAAACATCCGGAAGAGATAAACAAGATGTAAAAATTGAACCAACGCCTTCTAATGGCATATGAGTGCCATCGACAGTCACAATTGATACAGACGAATTGAGAGAAAAAGAAACAAATTATGATAGATTAGGTGACATATGATGAGAGGAGCAAGAATTTAAGACCCACAAGGAGGGAGATATACTTGAGGTACTAGAAGATGACAAACCTATATGAGAGGAAGCATGCATGGCATGTAGCTGTGAGGTAAGAAACTGTTGAAACTGCTCAAACATATACGAATCTAGCGATGGTACGACCACTGTATTATTAAGCTGGGGTGATTGATTACCAAATTTCCACAGAGGATTTTGAGATGGTAGAGGGGGCTATTGAGGTTGTCGTTGTCGTTGTTGTTGTTGCTGCTGCTGGGGTTGCGGTGGTTTAGCTTTATTCAACAGTAACGGACACTGAGCCTTCTAGTGGCCTTTTTTCTTACAGAAAGCACATTCATCAGAGAAACCTTCGAATTCGATCTATTTTGATTATTATTAAGGGGTCTTTGAGGTGCCGCAAAAACAGATGGAGTAGATGTTGGAACAGTCCCCTTGTCTGCCTGAGACTTGAGACGTATCTCCTCAACTAAAAGTTCATTGACCACCGAATCAACAAAAGGGAGTGGACTACGATGCAAAATTGTCCCATGCAATCCCTCAAAATCATGACGGACGGCCATCAGAAATTGTACCAGTCATTGCTCGTCTCTACGTGTAATGTATGAGACCCACAACTTTTTTAACTAGCTGTTATTGTTGTATCAAAATCATAGTTAACAATTAATTTTAGTTATTATATCATGAGACCCACAACTTTTTTAACTACACATTTCATAACTTTTATCAAAATCTGATAAAAAAATTTGATTTTAATCTTCTCAAATTTACTTCTGGTCCCATATGCAATTTTCTTTTTTAAAGCTTAACAGACCTCTAAAATTTGTTGTGTTTCAGTTTAATTTTTCTTTGAAACAAGGTGAGCTTAAATTCTACTTATCAAGTCTCGAATCAAGTTAGAATTTGGACAGAATCGAGCAAATCAAGAAGACGGTTCCCATTAAAAAAGTTACCGGTTCAATCCAAGATCGAATCGATAACTGAGGCAGGCCGTTCCTAAACGCCGACAAGCCTTGCTGCTGCTTCTGTCGTGTGCTTTAACATAAAATAAAATAATCATATTGCAAACTTATTATAGAACGACCCAAGACAAGTTTATTATCCACATCTTGAAATTATAGATTAATGTAGTTAATACAAAGATTAAATTTTTATGGCTTGTGCAAGTAATAATTTGTATTTATTTTAGTCATATAAATTGATAATTTATTTATTTTTATTTAACATATCGCTTAATTGGTATGTTAGAGACATTCAATTTTTCGGAAAATAAAATAATGGTACTAGCGATATGGTATTTACAAAATTGTTAATACGGGACTTTTCACTTCTTTTTTTTTCTATCCTTCGACAAAGTTTCCTAGTAATGCAACATTGATGAAATCAAATAATGTTAGAAAGAGAGATTCGTAATATGGAAACGATTTGATTCGATATTAAAAAGTGAAAAATACATTTTGCAATAAGTTTATTGATACTTTGGAGAATAGAATTTAAGTGAAATGTCTTGTTCAGACTCAATTCTTAAAAAAATATTCAAATTCATTTGGACAGAAAATTCTTGATCGCCTTTGTGTAAGTTTGGTTGGTTGTACTGTAACCTCCATCAATCACAAGATTGACTCCACTCACAAACTTGGATTCATCGCTGCTCAAATACAGCGCCGCCTCCGCCACATCCTCCGCCGTCGGCACCACCCCTTTTAAATTCGAAGAAGCAGAGAGTATTTCTTCCACAATACTCTTATCCACTCCCATTGCTTTTGTCAGCAGTGGTGTCGCAACCGCACCTGGTGATATGCAATTCACCCTTATCCCATACTGCCCTAATTCTACACACAAATTTTTCATCAACCCCACCACTGCGTGTTTCGACACTGCATAGGAATGAGGGGATTCGCCTGAAACAACAGAAGCATTGCTTGAAGTGAAGAGAATTACGCCGGTTTTCACCGGAATCATGGCTCTGGCTGCATGTTTGGCTCCTAGATATGCACCAAAAACATTCACATCGAAAACCCTTTTGAAGTTTTCACTGTCTGAATCTACAATACTGAAATCTATGTTTCCAGGGATACCGGCATTGTTGAACATGATGTCTAGTTTTCCATGTTTGAGCAGTGTGAAATCAACAACGTTTTTGACATCGTTGTCAATTGTGACATCGCAATGGACATATGAAAAGTTTTCTGGGGATCCGAGCTCTTCACAAATGGACAGACCTGTTCAAGACATAACTTAAATAAATAAATTTTATTATCCAATATACCTGAGGCCTATGTTTTTAGCAGACCTTTATCATCTTGGACGTCAGCAATCACAACTTTCGCACCATGCTGGGCAAAAGTTCTTGCACTGCTCTCTCCGAATCCGCTCGCTCCGCCTGTAATAATGGCAACTCTGCCTTCTAACCTGCATTTATAATATCATCATCAGAGTAGAAAAAAATGTAGGTGTTAAGAAGCAAGATATTGGACCGCCATTTCTGATTTAATCTCTCTCTCTCTCTCTCCCCACACACACACACACACCCACCTCTTAGTGGTCGAAGATACACTGGAGCAACCCTCCATTTCTGAAAAATTCCTGGAAACTGAGGGAGACTTTAAACAGACGATTTTTTTTTGAAAATTGTGAAAGGAAATTTATAGATTGCATTAAACATGGTAGATGTACCTAACATTAATTTTAGTCATGGGCTGGTTATATAATAATTGTGTGTGTATAATAAAATATTTCTCTCAAAAAGCAACGTGCAATGCACGTTTACTTAGTTTATATTTAATAGTTTTGTTTAAAAATTAATTTGTTATTAATAAAGATGTAATTTTTTTGGTTAATTAAATAATTAATGATGTAATATTTATGTAATTGATAAATAATTAAATAAAGTGCTTCTCTCTGTCATCCAACCCAAAATCTCAAACAAAAAATTCAAAGTTCATATATTATGCACAATAATATTATACTATATTCTAAAAACAAATAGCAAGAAAAAGATGCCCCAAATGGAAATACATTTTGAACATCCAATGACATTAACACTATCAGGCAAATTTCAGTTAGCTTCGTATTCTTATTTCAAGCAGCTCTACTTAAAAGTTAAACCTTAAATTTATTGGAGAAGAAAGGATTAAATTTATATATTATATATAAATTTTGTATGTGCTTCCTTAGGAGCCANAAAAAGATGCCCCAAATGGAAATACATTTTGAACATCCAATGACATTAACACTATCAGGCAAATTTCAGTTAGCTTCGTATTCTTATTTCAAGCAGCTCTACTTAAAAGTTAAACCTTAAATTTATTGGAGAAGAAAGGATTAAATTTATATATTATATATAAATTTTGTATGTGCTTCCTTAGGAGCCAAATGATTTTATTTTTCTTTATATATACATTGTGTGAAAGTTTTAGAAAAGATGATTTATATTAAGAATTTTGCTACTTGTATATTAAAATGGTACATAAGTGATTATCGAAAATGATCTGGAGGAAAAAGATTGGATGATGTGTTTGCCAACTTAAACCCTCCATTTCTGAAAAATTCCTGGAAACTGAGGGAGACTCTAAACAGATGATGTTTTTTGAAAATTGTGAAAGGAAATTTATAGATTGCATTAAACACGGTAGATGTACCTAACATTAATTTTAGTCATGGGCTGGTTATATAATAATTGTGTGTGTATAATAAAATATTTCACTCAAAACATATTTTCTCTCTCTTATTATTTCTCACATAGAAGCTTCTTATTTCAAGCAGCTCTCCTTAAAAGTTAAACCTTAAATTTATTGGAGAAGAAAGGATTAAATTTATATATTATATATAAATTTTGTATGTGCTTCCTTAGGAAGCCAAATGATTTTATTTTTCTTTATATATACATTGTGTAAAAGTTTTAGAAAAGATGATTTATATTAAGAATTTTGCTACTTGTATATTAAAATGGTACATAAGCGATTATCGAAAATGATGTGGAGGAAAAAGGATTGGATGATGTGTTTGCCAACTTAGATGATTTATATGAAGAATTTTGCTACTTGTATATTAAAATGGTACATAAGTGATTATCGAAAATGGTCTGGAGGAAAAAGATTGGGTGATGTGTTTGCCAACTTTGGTACGAAACTAAAATGACAGCTGTCATAACCTAATATATCATTTGAAAATTCAAAGAGACAAGCTTGTTTGCTCTGGTCATAGTTTGTCTAGTGTAGTAGAACTGGTAAAAGTCCTGCATTTGAAGTATATCATTTACGCATGCGAGACTAATTAATTTTACGTGTTGTGATGTTGACAAAAATCTTGAAAACCGATCATCGCATGTCCATACGACCCTTTAAACTTGCAATTTAGAAAATAATATAGACCATTCCTGTCATTTTCCTCGTGTCGCTACCAGCCACAGACCGGTTGAAGTAAGAAGAAAAAGATCGATGAACGATTAAGTGATACTTTGCCTTAGAGACCATTGAAATGCTAGAGTTTGTCATCGATTAGATATCAACGGGAATATAAAGATAAAGAAATTAACTAAATATTATATCGACCAAATTGAACAAATGACAGGTTGACTGAGCTTAAAAACTAGCCTGGTGTCCATACACCGGTCTATTCTCCTTTTCGAATATTGAAAGTAAAATATAAAAAATATAAACTTGTATCATAGAGTGTATTCATCGTAGAAAACATTTTAAGGTTTGTTTTGATATCGAGTATAAGAATAATAATTTATTTTTGTTCTACCAAATAATTTTCTTATTTACTGAGAGGTGGTTATATTAATACTATAGTTTTTAATTGTTGCACCATATTTTAATTATGCTCAAGGTCTTCAAGTTTTACTTATTGTAACGCTTGCGTACTTATTTTTTTCATCGAATTTCTATTTTCAAACTTCCATAAATTAACATCTCATTGTTGGTGATGGTTTCTGTTAAATATTTCATTTCACACTTTAAATTAAGAAAAAGTATTTTGACTCACTTTTGCATCCCAATAATCTTTTTGAAAAATCTTTAACAAATTTAAAATGTGTTAATTAATTGAAGGTTAAAAAAAATTGAAGAAAAAGTTAAGGATATAAGTGCTACAATGAGCCAACCTTGAGGATCTTAAGTGCAATTAAAATAATATGTAACAAATATAAATTGTTGTTTTGTATATAATTAACCTTATTGAAATTGTCTTATGTAAAATGACATAAATAATCATCCCATATTGTACACATATATAACATTTTCATCTCTTTAATTTTTCCGCACACATATGTATATATTTAAAATAATTAAAAATAAATAAGTAATTTCTTTACCAATTAAAATTGAAAATAGCAAGTTATCAAGTACGAATTACGTTAAAATAAATAACTTTTTGCACTTTAAGCCCCTGTTTGGTGTACATTATTTTCAAAAAAATGTATTTTTTTGTTAATGTGATGGAGAATATGTGGTTAAAAAAGAAGGAAAAGTTATTGATGTGATGAAAAATATTATTTTATTGTGGTTGAAAATGAGTAGAAGAATGAGAATGAAAAAAATAATGTGGATCAAAC
>CAIGRS010280203.1:0-16995 GCA_903798395.1 Fraxinus floribunda
AATAATATTAAAAGTACGGAACGCATTAAGACGCATATTCTCCGCATTGATACGCTTAAACTTGTGATTCTTGATTCTCGACCTCGACGCATCGCAACGCATTACGCATTTTAGAACACTGCTCTTGGTTGATGGCAAAAAAATTTTCCAAAAAAACTTTTCCACCCCTTACGCGTCCATTTTCTTCATTTTCAAGGAATTGATTTTCTTGTTTTGGTGATTTTTGTGTTTTCTAACTTTTTTATTTTTTATTTTGGCAATAGAACCAAATTATATCCCTGATTATTAAAAAAAAGAAAAAAAATTCCTATAATGTACAATTTTTATGAAAAATAAAGCCAAACAAACACTAAAAATCCAAATTTTCAACATTTTTCAAGTTGAATATTATACCAATCAAACACAATTAATTGACAATTCCCGAAAAACAAGTTCTAGACAATTCAATTTCCTAAAATTCATTTTCTTTCCACCCAAATTCTACTCTTGCAATCAAACGGACCCTAAATTTCAACACGAGTCTAAACAAAGCCTAAAGGTAAAATATATACACCCTGTCTAGTAAAACTTTTCCTTCCAATTGTAATTAGTTTTGTGACCATTACAGTCGAAATTGTTGACAAATACATGGGCCCACATTCCTTGTGTAACGGCCACTTTTTCACTATTAAATCACTTTTAATTAGTTCCAGACGGGCACATATAATGGGACTATTTCTCTTTCTCACTATTGATCTACTCATTTCGTTTGATATATTCAAACTTCTACTTAGTCTAAACAAGACTAGATGAAGCCTCAACGTAAAAATAATAAAATATAGAGCGTGACTAGAGATGATAAAAACTAAATTTTACGATTATTGAAAACACGAAATATCAGAGTTGAGGTTTGTTGTCCAACTTGCTATCCATCAATAATATATTTAAATTAACATGTCCATTTTTTCTCTGACTGTCACTTAAGCTTAAAGTGTAATATAAGGTGTTAATCAACAACAACAAATTGGACAATTGGCCCCTATTTGGTACACATTATTTTTTTCATTCTCATTCTTTTACTAATTTTCAATCACACATTTTTCAATAAAATAATATTTTCAATCACATCAATAACATTTTTTTTTCAGCCACACATTATTTATCAATTTAATATTTCAAAATACATTTTTTCAAAACTTCACACCCATGTGGCCATTAAGAGCTTGTTTGGTAGAGATTTTGTGGAGGAAGAATTGATTTTGAATAGTGATATAATGGGAAATGTGTGGTTGAAAAAGAAGAAAAAATTATTGATGTGATGGAAAATATTATTTTATTGAAGAATGTGTGGTTGAAAATGAGAATTGATTTACTGTAGAAAATCAGAATCTGTACCAAACAGACCCTTATTTTATTGATTTTGAATAGTGATATGATAGGAAATGTGTGGTTGAAAAAGAAGAAAAAGTTATTGATATGATGGAAAATATTATTTTATTGAAGAATGTGTGGTTGAAAATGAGAATTGATTTACTGTAGAAAATCAAAATCTGTACCAAACAGGCCCTAAGTAACCATTGTAGTAAGTAGTAAGTACTTCTAGCATCCTCCTTATTATCCATACGTACACGCTCCAAGTTGCACGTGGCCCTCCTCCTCCTCACTGATCTACTCATTTCATTACAGACGAAAAACAGTATATCTATCTGGCCTCGTTCCTCAAGAGTATCCAACGAGGTGTCTCACTGTCTCTTGATTGTGTGGAGTGTGTACTCTCTAGCTAAACACTTCTGCAAAGATCATCTTTTTACTTGCTCACAAAGCAAAAACTGAGGAAGGTCTGACTTTTAAATTTTAATCTCCACCATCATCTGTTCGGGTATCTATACATATTTGATGATATAAGTCTACCGGTTTCTTAATCATCATTGAGAAAAATCGATAGTTCCATCAGCTATAATCTGTTTGATCGCAAATTTTTCAGGGTTATTAATTGTTTTTTTTTTTTACTTTGTTCTAGGGTATCAGCTACTCTTCTTTCCATTTCTTTCTTTTCCTTTTTTTTTTGTTCTACTTTTCCTTTATTTATTTTATTTTTTATGGGGCTATATCCCCTTTTTCCTCTTCAAATGTTAAATATATCTGATTGATTGCAGCTTAGTATAGATTTGGTAGTGTGTCAGTTTTACTTCTAGCTTTGGGCCTTTGACTTTGCACAAAGTGCTTAGTCCAATATGTTGAATACGAATTTACCGTTCCAGATTCTATTTTGTTATGGTGGGTTATATTCTCTGTCGCCATAGTCTATTTTTGCTGTAATTTACAGGATAAAAGTGCTTGTCTTGAGAAACATGAAGATATATATGATCTATAAATCTTGGTTTTTTTAATGTTTCCTTGATCCCACTTGATCACATACTAACTACCCACAACTCAATTTCCTTTTCAGTTCAAATTTTAATTATAAAGTTTTGTTAATCTTCTGATTAGACCATTGGTATATAATTTGAAATAACTTCTTTCGGACCTAGTTTCTGAAAAATTGAAGCAATCAACAAAAGAAATGGAATAAGGTTCGTGGATAAATCCCGAAATGCTTAAGATGCCCAAAGGGTTTTCTCAGCTTTTTTATTTCTTTTCGCCTCAGTGATAGTGAAATAGTTTTGTAGGGTCATTCAGTGGGGTACGTTATTGGTTGTCGTTGATTTGTTCATAAGAAAGGTGACGGAGCAGTGACTAAAGGGCTTATTCATGATTGTTGCAGTTTTGGTTTAGTACTGAATTGGGTGTTGAGATTAAGAAACATTTGTTCTAAAGTGATAGAAATTACTGTTTGTTGAGAGCCTTGAACACAAATAGATTATCTGATCTACATCAGGTTATTCAGCCCCGTTTGACACCCATTCATTTCTCATTCTCTTTCTCATTCTCATTCTCATTCTCATTTCAACCACACATTCTCCTAATAAAATAATATTACACACAAATCAAAAACTTTTCATCACTTTTCCACCACACATTCTTACATCAATCACTATTCTAAAAATTCTTTTCAACCTAAAAAACCTAAAATGGGTTTCAAACAGGGGAATATGAGGTTCCTTTTGAGAATTTGTGTATGCTCGACTTCATTTTTTTTTATAAGAGTGCATTAGGAATTGCTTTCAGGAACAATAAACCAAATACTTAAATGATTGTACCATTTGTATGTGCACATAAATTTAGTACGAATTGCTCCTTTCTGTGTCTCGTTGAAGAAGAATCTTCGCCCAAGACAAAAAATTTCTAATGGCATGTAGATAAAGATTTATCTGTTTCTTAGTTGCTTGTTCAATACAAATGTTACGATGGATTTCAACACTATCCTTTTGCTCAGACCTTTCCCTTAATATATTATCAAATTTTAAAATTTATTTTCTTGATCATGTTTTATTGATTGTCTGAACAGGTGATTTTCAAAGATGAATCGTAACTATCTGTATGCAGTGTTCTGTTTGTTAGTGTTAACATGCTCCCTACTCCCTTCTTCTGATGGCCTAAGGAGAATTAACCTGAAAAGGAGACCCTTGGATCTTCTCAGCATTAAAGCTGCCACACAAGCTAGATTGGAGGGGAAATATGGGAAGGGTTTAAAGAATGCACAGCTCAAGCTAGGCAATTCAAATGGAGACATAGTAGATCTGAAAAATTACTTTGATGCTCAATACTATGGAGAGATTAGTATCGGGTCACCCCCTCAGAATTTCACTGTGATATTTGATACTGGCAGTTCCAATTTATGGGTTCCGTCCTCAAAATGTTATCTTTCTGTAAGTTTATTCCTAAAAATATTTCTTCCTTAGATTTTGGTTCTCATTATCCAGTTGCTTAGCAAATTAAATTACCGGGCAGATTGCATGCTATTTCCATTCGAAGTACAAGGCCAGCAAGTCCAGTACATATACAGAGAATGGTATGTTGACATATTTGCTTATGCATTTTGATGATTGTGGAGGATTAAGAACATGTTGAGCTGCCAATCCTAAATTTATATTACAAACTGAAACTTTCCATGATTCAGGGAAGCCATGTTCAATTCACTATGGCTCTGGATCGATTTCTGGACATTTCAGCCAAGATAATGTCGGAGTTGGTGATGTTGTGGTTAAAGATCAAGTTAGTTCCCTTTTTTTAATCCAAATTTGTGTCAACTGTACTTAAAATGATTGTACTCAAAATGTTTAAATTTTCTTTTTCAGGTTTTCATTGAGGCTACAAGAGAGCCAAGCCTTACCTTTATAATTGCTAAATTTGATGGAATACTTGGGCTTGGCTTCCAGGAAATTTCCGTTGGCGATCAAGTGCCAGTCTGGTATTCATTTGATTCGAGTGATTGAGTCAATGTTCTGAGTTTCATCTTTTCCTATGATTACCCCGCTTAATGCCCACCGGTAAACTGATTTTTAATTCCAAATTACAGGTACAACATGGTTGATCAAGGTCTTGTCGATGAGCCCGTATTCTCTTTCTGGCTTAATCGTGATACGGAAGCAGAAGAGGGTGGTGAGATTGTCTTTGGTGGTGTTGACCCCAAACACTACAAGGGAAACCATAGTTATGTTCCCGTGACACAAAAAGGTTACTGGCAGGTATTTGAAGATAGATTATTTACTTAAAGTTTGGTTCTTCTGCATGAACTAAAATCAAATTCTCAATTGTCTTCTTCCTCCACATCTCCTCTTGTTCTCATGTGTGTATATCTTTCTTATACCAGTTCGAAATGGGAGATTTTCTTATAGGAAATGTATCAACAGGTAATATCCGCAGCTATTGTAATTCAGAAGGTTATCTTGTTACCAAAAACTTGAACCTAAAATATACAAAATTCTTGTATTTCAATCATGTGACTTCAATTTCAATTCTACCTTCAGGTTTTTGTGAGGGTGGTTGTGCTGCTATTATCGATTCTGGAACGTCCTTGCTTGCTGGTCCAACTGTATGTTTTCCCCTCATTTTATTTTTGTTTCATTCTCAGAAATATAACTGATGTTAACATCAGGTTTATCGTATTCTTTAGTTATAAAGTTTTGTTAAACTTATCGTACCGGTTAAGGCAATAATAAAATTACATGTGTTTCAGACTGTTGTTACTCAAATCAACCATGCCATTGGAGCAGAAGGAGTAGTAAGCATGGAATGCAAAGTAATTGCCTCTGAATATGGAGACATGATATGGGACCTTTTGGTATCAGGGGTATGTTATACTTTTACCTCTTGCCACCCTCTTACTCGAGCCTACTTATATGGAGGAAAATCCGAAATGACTTATTATTTTTCTGCAGTTACAACCAGACAAAGTTTGTTCACAGATCGGTTTATGTTTTTCCAATGCTGCTCAGTCTGTGAGGTGTGTTATCCTTAAATGAGATTTTTTTCATTTAATGGTGTAATTGTCTTGTTTGGTACACTATTATAAAAACCTAGAAAAGACGTTGATCTGGATTTTGTTGTACCATTAATGATGTTGTATGTATCTGCTCATGATTTGTTTCAGTTCGAAAATTGAAATGGTTGTCGATAAGGAGAACGAGGAGGGAACATCAGCTCATGAGAGTGCACTGTGTACTGCCTGCGAAATGGCAGTTGTTTGGATGCAAAACGAGTTGAGACAACAAGGAGTAAAAGAAAAAGTACTAGAATATGTGAATCAGGTGACCTGGGGTTAATTATCTTCTTCAACAGCCTAAGAATTATTGCATATTGTCTGGATTCAAATATCAATTTTCTTGTTTTTATAGCTTTGTGAGAGCCTCCCCTCTCCAGCAGGCGAGTCTGTAATTGACTGCAATTCCATGTCAGACATGCCAAATATCACATTTACCATTGGAGGCAAAGCTTACCCTCTCACTCCAGAACAGGTTTGTTCATTCATTAAAATTGCTTATTTTTCATCTCAGCTTTTGAGTGAGAAAGTTATAAATTCATTCATAATAATCACTTAAATTAGATTTGTATGTGTATCATATGGCTTTCAACTATTGAAAAACTCCTAGTCCTAAACTGTTTTGTTTTGCTGGCACACTAGTATATTCTCAAAACTGGGGAAGGCATCGCCTCTATTTGCATCAGTGGATTCATGGCTCTGGATGTACCAGCACCTCGCGGACCTCTGTGGTACATCATATTTTATATTTTTCTATGAAAATTCGCCCACATTCGATTAGATCATGAATACAGTTTGGTACTTAACATTCCCGAGCTTTTCCTGAATATTTATATGTGGCTGCAGGATTCTTGGAGATGTGTTCATGGGCGTTTATCACACTGTATTTGACTCTGGTAAACTCCGACTGGGTTTTGCTGAAGCTGCATAAGAGGCACTTTCTTATGCAAGGACATGCCGTGTTAGTAATTAAAATCGAACTCTTGGGACGTAGCCAGTGGCTTTGTAATTTGTACCTGTGTAATTTTCGTATGTGCTGTCTGTGGCTTTTGACTTGGGATTTCCTGATGTATGTATAATACCCTGGGGTGCATACTTTCATCTTTTTTCATATGAGATGCATCTACCAAACACGCTATTTGGTTCATCAGTGCATCATTTCTAGTAGTAATGCGATCCAGAATGAAGAGAGAATGAGATTTGGTGTTAAATGCCTCTACTGCATTTGGATCTTAAAAATAAGAGGGGGATCCTGTAGATGGCTGACAGCTTGGCCATGATAAATTGAACGTGAAATCCTTGATTTGTAAGAATCAACCATTCATCTATATAATCAAACCTAAACTGATTGAGTGCCATTAGTTCTTTGAACATGCAAACATAGAATAGACAAAAAAAAGAAAGCTACATGGAAAACCATCGAGAATTCATAAAAGAGTCAGCCAGACATTGGTTCATAGTTCTTCAATGATAAACTGAATGTTATGGAACAGGTTCTAAATATAAAAAGTATTACACAACCAATGATACAACGGAACATTTCATGGTATGCCGAGTCGGCAAAGTTAGAATTCTCTATTCTTCAAAACTGCTGTCGAATACCCAAGCAGCGGAGATTTGCTTCATTAGAAAATAACAATTACAAGAGAGTAATCACGATCATATAATTTATATAATGGCACGACAATGAATAATGGGTGGTTAGATGATGCATAGTGAAGTTGATGCTTTATGCATGTGCATATGTGATTAGGGCACATAAGTTGATGTGTACTTGAACGAATTTTCTTAAGAGTGAAAAGTGATGACACATCAACAAAAGTACTTTCCGAAATTTACTCTAAACAGAACATTAAGGACATTCTCTTTACTGTTTTCAAGCCGTTTTCTATTTTCGATTTTCCAAAATAGTGAAAATGCGTTCTCTTTCTTATTTTCAAAAAGGCGTTTTTGAAAACAAGTTAAAAATTTATAAATCGAACCAAAATTTTCAAAATGTCAAAAAGAACACATTTTCAATAATCTCAAAATGAACACTCAAAACACAAAATCAAAAATAAATTCAAAACTCAAAACACAAAATTGAAACACAAAGAGAACAGTCCATATTCCCTAAGATTCTAGAACTGCATACGGCATACATTTAACACAGTTCCTTCAAAAGGAATCCCAACATAATTAATTCCAGATGTACGAGGCCACTGCATGAGGTAAGTCCCTCAATACTCGAATATTTTTTCTAAATAAATAGCATTGCTACGAGACTTGTAATAATATAGAAAAGGTACAAGTCTGCACATGTTAAGCCTTCCAAGCTTCACTATTAGCAACATGAGGTACGTCTATTATGTGTTCTCCAGTGCTGCACGAATGAGGACTTCATGCTAGTAAATGGAAAGGCTGAAGTACAATGCAAACAAAATGGCAATAGTCGAATCTGATATTAACTCTTAAATGAAACTAGCGAATACCTTCCGAATTTCTTGCAACTCGGAATTTTCCGCTCATGTTCTGCTATAACCTGGACTTCAATAATGAACAAGCAGACAGTAGAAGCCACCAGGAAATAAAAACTGCATGAACTCGCAAGACTTTCCAAAGTTGGTGTTCCCTTTATGAAATACCATTCTCGCCAAAGACATACATATATACTATATGCTGCCTTCTGATATATGATGTATGTTTCAGAAAAAGTAAAGCATCAGCCTCAAGCTACCTGTTGGCTGCTGTTGGAAATATTTTATTTTTAACTACGAAGCACAAGTCGAAAGGCTTACCTCTCGCTTCCTTGCAAGTTCCTCTGTTTCTTCAACCTCATTTTCCAACTTTCTGCAGCGGATATTTCTTCTGCTGTAAAAATGTCATCATCTTCTTGTTTTCCAAGCCCTAATATTGAATCCGTACTCGGCTAGAAAGATACTAAGATAGTGCGGTGCAATATTGGGACTACATTGCATGTAATGCATTTTGTCATTCTTAAAAAAGCATGACCCAGTAAGAACTCAGGATATAACTCATTAAATATTAGACCTCATGAATCTTGAACACCGTCGTATGAAGATAGAACTCAAGATATAAATATGTAAATGATTTAACAGCTCGAATGTAAACAATAAATTTACATGTTCAAACGCAAATCCAATAACTAATCAAACGAAACACAGGCTGCATTATAGAGAGTAAAAAAACCAACTACTGGGAATACACGATGATATCATTCGAAAATCATAATACGAAAGATAAATTGAATTCACCCAGTCCTTACCTCATCAATTTCCCATTGCCTCTTATCTATAGAATGCACTCCTGTTTACCATTTTACCATCTATTTGTCCATATCTTTAAACCAAAATCACTATAAAAATCCACAAAAAGATATAATACCAAATAACCTATTCCGGATTCAAAATGAAGAATTACAACAATCTAAAACTCAACAGATAAAAACTTATCTCCATTTATCCTACCCTTACAGCAGTAAGAAGCCCTGTTTTGTATTGAGTTTTCTAAGTCCAAGAGTTCTCAAAATAGTCGCAAATTTATTGACAACTTGTGGCACGCACGTGCAATGCATGTGTTGTAGTTTAGTTGGTTACGTAATAGCGCGAAGTGATTTTTATTTCTTTTACACAAATTGTAGTTGGTGCTAAATTTTATACTTTGCTTAGGCCCTCATCTGCAATACAAAGCAATCAATCAGTACAAAACTTGTAATCCTTTATAAACAGAAATAATGTTTTGTTTGATCATAACTACTTTGGCAGCTAATAACACGGCAGACTTCAGGGTGGTTGTTCATAAATGTAGTTGGAGCCAGCATTTTGGTACACAAGAAAACGAGAGTTTGTTAAATTTTTCATCTCAGGAACTCTTATTATTATTTCAATTTTTTTCTCTTCATTGTAAAGATTGTTTGAGATGATGTACCCGAATCCTCGACGAATTCCAGCCTTCCAATCTTGCTTATGATGGATACAATAGTTAATGGCCCAATTTCATATAGAGAAGTGGTGAATTAAAAGGAAACAAAAGGTAAATCACAAATATTACACCAAGATTGATTCTTTTTATGTAGTTGAAAAATAATTAATTTTTAAATAGGATCTACTAGCAACCAAAACTGAATCCATTCTCAAACAATACCATATTGAACTTGACCCTTAAAATCCTTTTTACTGCATCGTCAATTCAGCATGTTGGAAAGAAATTGTTTTTGACCAGGGAAGTTAGGCCATCAATGAATTCTTTGTATTTGGTTGGAACCATGATCTAATGTATAGCATCTAATATTGTATAATTAATCCACCATACAAAAACATCAGTGGAAAAATTGAAGGTAAAGGGTAGGATGCTTAAAATTCGTACACCTTTACTATTACTCCATCTAGAACGATATAAAATAATAGACATAGAGGGGAGGGAAAGCAAATGACCTTTACTCCATCAAGAACGACATAAAAGAATTGGATAAAGAGGGGACCAAAAAAGGGGTCCTTTAGTCCATCAAGAACAACGTAAATGAATTGGATATAGAAGGGAGAGACAACAATAAAAAGACCAATGGTAGTTTATTAATCTAGTGTGACTATGTTAAATAAGGAATTCCGAAGGAATGGACTACTGTATAAACTACGATAAAGTACTGACAAAATGGAATATTAAAGAAATCATCTTACCTTGTAAAGCCTCCTCATCTCTGATGCTATAATACTCAACATGTCCAATATCTTTGAGAAAGTTGTGCTCTGGTCCAACTCCAAGATAATCCAGGCTATGGAAGTGATAAACATTTCTTAGTCGGGTAGGGAATATATTAACTTAAATTATTTATAGAAATGAACAATATTTTACCCAGCACTAATATAATGTGGCTCAATTATTTGCCCATCATCATCTTGCAACAAGTAGCTCATAACTCCATGCAAGACTTCAACTTTTCCTTTAGACTTACCGTTGTCTAGACCGAAACTGGCAGTCTGCACACCAATAAGCCTAAGATTTTTGTCATCGACAAATTCATGAAAGAGCCCTTAGCGTTTGAACCACCACCAATATATGCAACAAGCACATCAAGTTTGCCACCCCATTTTTCCAGTGCTTGTTTTCTTGTTTCTTTACTAATCACCAAGTGGAACTCCCTTACCATCATAGGATATGGATGGGTTCCTGCAATAGATCCCAGGATGTAATGAGTCGATTCTACATTGGTTACCTAGTCTCGTATAGCTTCAGACGTAGCATGCTTCAGGGTTGCAGTCCCAGAATGAACACGTATTACCTGCATATGAGTTTAGAAATTTTAAGTGAAAAGGTAGTATTATAAATTGTACTCCTAAGCCACTCAAGCAATGTACATAAATGTCAGTTAAGGAATACACATAAATATTTCTTCTAAACAAATTTCTTCTCCATGGAACTGAGGGCTTCATGCCGATAAGTATACCGCCCCAAAAGTGACAACTTCCAACTGTCAAGAGGCTTATGCCTTGACATAATACCTTAAAACAATAGGGGTCTGGGGATGCTTTTTAAGTTGTTGCTTCTAGTCTGTGAATTTGATGCAAAACCAAATTTCAATTTGTTCCTACGAATTGTTCTAATTTGCAATTATAATGTTGTGTAAATAGAATTATGTGGTTCATATGACCAATTGTTGAATCATGATACAGACTCAAACATAAAATCACCTCAGGCTCACAACATTATCCCTTAGCTTATAACTGTACCGAATGGTGAAACCTAAGTCAGAACTCAACTTCAACTGAATAACAATCAACAAGTTGAACACTTCTCAAAACCTACCAACTCCAGCACGAGCATACCAATCCCAAAGTGGTGACACAGGAATTCAAGGATTTGATAAGGGTATGGGCTCTACCGTTACTGTAGAGGCGTGGCCTCCTCCCTCATCCCATTCTCACATCCTCTACAAATATTAGCCAAGGCAAGATGAAAAGTTACCGTTCACTTATGCACGAAGGAAGAAAGGATTACCAGGTAAAGCAGTTAGTTAGTTGGGGTAAAATGGTAATAGAGTAGTGGAAGGAAATGTGAATAAATGGGAGGGAAGGGTATTGAGATAGGCATTGAATTTACTTAATCTGTTGAATTGAGGGGGGCAGACCAGGCGTCTCTAATACATTGGAATTTGTAGTCAATTGGAGTTCATTATCCCTTCTATAATAAATTACTTGTTTTTCAGTATTCATCAGTATTGTAATATAAACCTACAGTTTAGTTTATTGATTGAATTTTCTTTTTCACAGCAGAGAACTAATCAAATTCACATCCACAGACTACTAAATTCCATTGGAAGTTTTATACAATGGCAGAAACGACAAGTGTTTGGAAATCAGCAGCTAGGATCCTAACTAAAAGGTGAATCAAAATTAAAAACCACCTCATGTCTCCAGAATAATCCTTTTCCACCATGGTAGTTTGATACAGAACTACAACTAAAGAATGGCCAGTACTTTTCCAGGGCATCAAGCAATGTCAAGATCTGCAGTCAGTAATTTGGTATTGAATAGAATTAAATAAACAAAGCAATAGTAACTACTTAGTATATGAATGAGAGAACTTAGTTTGATTAAACAGATAGTTGAATACAAATACGAAATGTAGTACATAAATGGCCTAGAAATAGAAGGAACATAATACTTTAGAATATAGTAATAAAGCACCATAATAACTGAACAAAAATCTAAGCTTGGTGACATCTTGTTGATATTCCATTTATCTCACTAAACTAATGAATTTACACAGGATTAAATTTCTTTGCCAGGATCTTGCAGCATTCCACATCATACAAGAATTCACAAATCATATCAATCTAACTGAAAAAGTCTTCATATGTAAAAATGAATTTTTCTAATGGATGATGCTACGTGTACCAAATAGATTATATAACCTTTTACATAATCAACACGTGGTGGCCGCCTATTGGGGGGGCTCCTGTGCATTTTTAATGGATAATGCTACGTGTACCAAATAGATTACATAACCTTTTACATAATCAACACGTGGCGGCCCCCTATTGGGGGGCGCCCCCCCAATAGGGGGCCGCCACGTGTTGATTATGTAAAAGGTTATGTAATCTATTGTGTACAAATAGATTTTTCCTATTCTAATAAATCAATGTAAACTAATTCCTGGATCCGTATTAATAAAGTGATTGTCTTCATAACTGAATCCAGTATCTATTTGGTCTCATCTTTTTGAAGACTTTTTAGTAGTGATCCACGTGAGTCTCAAAAACTCCTAATCTAATGGTGATTATTTGTATACCGGATAAGTAATACGTTTGAACGGATATTGAGAGCATAAACAAGGGTTCTAAAATCTAAAGTAAAATACCTCTTTCACATTAAATCTGTGACCAGCACAACATGAAGGCCAAGTACCATCATTGTAGTCAAGCCAGATTCCATGATAAAAACATTTAAACAATTAAGTTGGAGATAACCAGAAAACTTACACCAATATTTTCACATGTTAAAAAATGTCATACTTACAGATTGTAAATTCAACTGGCGCATTCAAATTGCATCAAAATCATATAGAGCCAAAAGTAAG
The DNA here is from genome assembly GCA_903798395.1 of Fraxinus floribunda. Taxonomy (NCBI): domain Eukaryota; kingdom Viridiplantae; phylum Streptophyta; class Magnoliopsida; order Lamiales; family Oleaceae; genus Fraxinus; species Fraxinus floribunda. Next base: position 12,977 of record CAIGRS010280203.1, read on the forward strand.
TTGCTCTGTCATTCTTATTCAATATATAATGAATCAAAAGTGAAACTTTCAGATTCAACTTAAATGGATATTGAAAAGTGGTCAATATATGTTCTTCGTCTCTAATAATATTTTGACATGTCAGTTCTTCAAACAAAGATCCATCATGAGTTAATTAACTTTTTGCCTCTAAGGAGCACCATAGCAAGCTTTAACTATCCCTTATTATATTTGTTGTAAGTTTCTTAAATCTCCTGAAACATTTCAAAATAGCAACCAGTCTCTGACATGGATTTGCATACATGTGAATAACAATGAAAATGCATAATACCACATCAACATCTAGCAGATAATAAGACTTAGATGAGTGATGCACATGCATACCTTGTTGAAGAGACGCTGAACATGCTTCCTTGTTGAATTTTTTTTATAATCGTCTATCAGAATGGAAGACTTGTGTGACTTGAAAAACGTAGAATAACTGAAAAATATAATATAGGACAAAGAAGAAATAACACATGATCCATATGGCAATATATTTGGGATAGGACGGACAAAAGGTACATTATTCCCTTCTATCCTCGTGCTATATCCAACAAACTTTTTTCTATCAAATTTGAAAGGAAACCGAAATCCTTGGTAAAATTGCACAATCTGAATCACTATATCTTGTGCGAACCCACTTATAAAGAGATAATTGCTAAGAAAATTTACATTCGCGTGGAATCAAAATATGGAATGTTTTGCTAGTATATTCTCGTTGATAAGGATTTGTTTGAGCCTCATTTTTTGGAGAATTTAGGGAGATTTTTTGAATTTATGTATCAAATTATTGGGAGAACGTGTGGTTGAAAAGGATTTTGAGAAAAAATGGGGCTCAAACAGGGCTAAGTATTGGTGGATTCCATCCAAGTGGACCCCGGTAATTTGATAAGACCTTTTTCTTCAATTGCTTTCCTCAATTTGTTGGCATCTGCCCATTTCCCAGCTGAGGCATAAATATTGGCAAGAAGAGAAAAATAACCACTACTGTCAGGCTCCAATTCAAAACAATGCTTAGCAGCAATTTCTGCAAGCTCTACATTGTTGTGCAAACTGCAAGCAAGAAGCAATGCACCCCAAACACCAACATGAGGCTGCATTGGCATGCTCTTAATCAACTCGTGTGCTTCTTCTAATCGTCCAGCTCGACCCAAAAGGTCCACCACAATAGCATAATGATCGACTGATGGAATAAGTCCATACTTCTTCATGGATGTAAAGCAGTGATAGCCTTCTTCAACCAAACCGACGTGATTATAGGCAGTTAATATTCCCGTGAAAGTAACCAAGTTCGGGTTGATCTCAGAATCCATCATCTCCTCGAACAGCTTGATGGCATCCTCTGCTCTGCCATTGATACCACATCCCAAAATCATTGCAGTATAAGCAACTAAATCCTTCTTTCGCAGGCTATAAAACAGCTTATAGGCTTTATCAATGCTTCCACATTTCACATACAAGTCTATGAAAGAGGTAGCCAAATGATCATCCATTCCGATTCCAATTTCCTTCATGAATGACTCAATCCAAGTCCCAAATTTTAAATCTCCCAGTTGGGAGCAAGCAGAAATAGTGCTAGCCAATGTCATTTTGTCTGGCTGAATGTTGACATCTGGCTTAAGCATTTCGTTGAAAAGTTGAAGGGCCTCTTTTGCCCTGCTATTCTGGGCATAACATGCAATCATAGCGTTGTACAAAAACTGATCTTTCTCTCCCATCTGATGAAATAGCTCTTCAGCAGGCTCTACACGCCCACATTTTGAGTACCCGGAAATCATTGTGATATAAGAAACGTTGTTCTTCTGGGGCATCGCATCAAAAAAGCTACGTGCTAATTCTATCTTCCCGCAATCTAGGTACCCACAGATCATAGCATTCCAAGAAGCAGAATTCCTCTCTGGCATCTGTCGAAACAATGCATATCCCTGCTCCATATTCCTGGCCATCGCATAACCAGAAACCATTGAATTCCAAGATATCACATCCTTCTCTGGTATTTCGTCAAACACACTCTGAGCCATTGCTAAATCTCCTGATTTCACATACCCAGCTAACATTGAATTCCAAGAGACAACATTCTTCGCACGAATTTCATCAAACACCCGACGTGCAGTGCTCATATGACCCATTTTCGAATAGAAGTCCACAAGAGCTGTCTGGACATAAACAACATTACAAAAACCATACTTGTGTACTTGACCATGAATCATAACTCCTAAATTACATAAAATCCTAGCACAAGCCTTCAGGCCGGATGATATAGCAAAAGTGTTCGGAAAAAGTCCCGAACTATGCAAATGCAAATACATAGCAACGGCTTCTTGGAATTGACCGTGTTGAGAAAGAAACCGAATGGTGCATGCCATGGAAAAAACATCCGGGCTTTGCATACGATGGATTATTAATTTTACATAATCAGTCGTTTTTCGTGAATAATGGTTTGGAGAGCCAAGAATTCGACCAATTAATTGAGGTTCTAGATCACTGAAACCATTGATGAGTATCTGGGCATGAATTTGCTTTGCCGGATTAATTGCAAGAGACTTATCCAGCAAAGTGATTAGCTTTGAAACCAGCATTTGGAGGGGAAAACCTAGTATCTTACACCCTCGTGCCAAACATCATTTCACTGGCCTATCCACTGTTGCCACCTCATTTGAGGCATTTCGTCATAAACATTGAATGCATCGAGAGTAGCAATGGCTGTTTGATAGACAAGAAGATAATTGAGAAAAAGAATTGAAATCTCCAAGAAAAAAAAACCTACGTGCAACACGGAGGCACCGTCTCCGTGCAGTGTCTGGACACGACGCGGACACGGTGTCTGTGTTGCACGGAAGTTTTTTTTTTTTATATATAAATATAAAGAGTATAACAAATTGAATAAACTATTATATAAACCCATAGCAAAACTAATTATTAAAGTAGAAAACTTAATCCTACCATTTATCAAACACTTTCCCTACACATTATTCTCGGATGGCATGGAGCTGAACTTCTTGAATCGTCCCCTTCTTCAGTTACCCAGTTGCAACATCGTCTCTCCATCCGCCTGCGCACAGCCAAAATCATCCAATTAAACTCACTCGTGTTTTCATGTGAAATAGAGAGAAGGAGATACCATGATTTTTTGTGGAGATTGGATGCTTAACCCGACGAGAAATTTGGGGAATGATTCTAAAACCCAAGATTCCAGCTCAAAAAGTATAATCAAAATGGGATATAATAAGCTCATTCTAATTACATTACTGTTTTCCTTCTCTATCAAGAACTCAATGATTCTAAAACCCAAGATTCCTGAGTCGGTTAAAATCAAGAATATATATATATATATATATATATATATGAATGTTGTGTGTAGAATTGAGAAACTTCACCTCATTTAAAGTAAATTTTCGCCACATATAATGAGAATTTTCAATTTAGGATAAAGGGCGTAAAATGAAATTTGGATTACTAAATCCACGTAACGTAAGCACTGGAGGATCTAGCCTGGGCTGGCATATGCACTCATTGGGCTACATCTTCTAGGTGGGCTCTTGGTTTTCATCTAAAGTAGTATAATTTTGAATTTATATTAGGGTGTGTTTCAGCTACATTATTTTTGAAAAATATATTTTAGAATAATAAATTAATGTAGAATATGTGGTTAAAAAAGAAGGAAACAAATTATGATGAAAAATATTATTTTATTGAAGAATCTGTGATTGAAAATGAGTAAAAAAATGAAAATGAAAATTTTATTGTGTACCAAACAGGGACTAAAAAGAATAATTTACTAATTTGTATACTTTTTACATAGTTATCATAACTGACTCGATTTTCAACCCGAACAAATTATCGGGTCTCTGAATCAATGGTTCAATGATTTAGTTAGAACATAATTTTTATTAAAAAAAACATTTTTTTTAAAAGAAAAAATGATTTTTATAAACCATTTTATATATATTTCGCTTACGGCCTGTTTGATAGCTTGCATTTTTCATGGAAAATGAAAA
>CAIGRS010280204.1:0-15362 GCA_903798395.1 Fraxinus floribunda
ATTTACAAATATTTAATTTATAACACCCATCCTTAAATAATTACACAACATCTATCTCGCTAAAAACCTTGTTTGAAAAATATCGACGGGACCAAAATACCAAATGAAGAAAAAAAAAATTATCTCGTTAAAACTTTTTCAAGAAAATTTAATGCTATAAAATTTGATTGAATGAAAAGAGTACAACAATCCATTTGATTTTTAATTAATGAGAATCATTATATCGAGACTTTCATATCCCGTGAGCCAATTTCTTTAATGTCACGGTTCTAGTGAAATGTGTTCCATATTATCTTATTATAGGCTTTAAGCCATATCATTTTTATACAAGATATTTATCCATTCCTGATTCACTGTAGTTAACATGATGGTTGACGTACTTACTATTCGAGCGAAATTCGTTAGTGTACGAGATCATTGACATATAATAAATGTGATGAGTTAGAACATCATCCCACGAAGAATAAATTTCAATTCAAGTGTACTAGTTTTGTATTGAAACTGAATTATGTAACACAAAGAAGATGATTTTGTTATTTATTCTAAATTATTCTACTAATTATTTAAAAAGTTTTGTTTGTATGAATGAATGGATGATTGTATTGGGTCTTCAAATTCGCCAATTGTTATCTACTTCAATTCTTAACTATTTTATTCATGCATTCTTGACAATCGATAATCTTATAATATATAAATTTCTCTTTCAAGATAATTAAGTATATTCTAGTCACAACCGAGTCATATTTATAGTCTGAATTTGAATGAGTAAAACACATTTAATTTCATGATTATCTAAATGATTGCACACAAGATATATGTCATTCGTAACATTTATTGCCTGTATATTAACCTTGCTGCATTCTAAATTTAATTGTGAACTTTTCAACACTTCAACAAGTAACTAATTATCGAATTGATGGGCAAACAATTAAATAATGCAACGACAATGCAAGATTAATTAATAAAAATAAAAATTACTATACTAGTCTTGAATTAAAATAAGTAATCAATCATTTTCATCCAAATCAATTATGGATCTAGCCTAGTATGTTCTCGTTTGAATTGCAAGAGTAAGAATAAGTAAATATCACCCGAACTTGAATGAATGCAAGAGATTTTGATCTTCAATTCCAATCTCAAAGTCATTAAGCTCTTAATCATGTAATTGGGTTTTAATTCCTTCCTAGATTGATATTCTCTCCCCAAAAAAAAATGTGAATTCGCCTCTTGTTATTGATGAAAATTATGATATGTATGTGATTTGAGAAGTGAGAGAGATCCAATGTTTTGCCCAAGTTCTATATTTATAAGAGTCGGATTTATGTCAAAAAAATATCACAGAGTTGTTAGCCAAAAGAGTTGGATTGAGAAAAGGGAACAGAATCTCGTCTGCTAATTTTTATACCATGCGCGCATAGTAATACTCCTTGCACATGTGTCTCATACGTCATCTGCTCTCGAGATTAGAAAAAGAATAAATCTATTTGTACAAAAAATGTTAACAACTTTTTTGACAAATAGACATATGGCGGCCCTCTATTGGGGGGCGCCTGTGGCGGGGTAGCATGGTTGTTAGAAAAATAGGACGTCGTAACTAAGTACCACCTATTAGTTTAAGCCTTTAGGGTTGTGCACTTCGTTTCCGAACTTTATTCTTTATTCCTCTAAATCATGTTCTCTCGCAATTTTCATTCTTCATCTTCCATTTGCATCCAATTGAACTCCTAACATTCTCTAATTATCGTTTCTGTGGTTCGAATCAACTATGAATATTTATAATTTAATCCTCGAACTTTGAGTTTCCTATATTTTTGCTCATTTTGTCCAATTCCGTTAATTTGCATTAATTTTTACCCAACAAACAAATTATATACATAATTAAGTTATGATTCATCAAAATTCACAACAATTAATCTCATTTATATCCCAGATAAGTGTACGTTAAAAATAGATCTTGTTGCTACTATATTTAAGAGTCTTGTATATAATTTGTAACATATAAGAGTAAAAGTATAAAGTTATGTTGATGGTAAATGTATTTTACATTATAACATTCACTACACATGAATATGTCTTAATAAAACCATTCTAGAAAAAACTTAGCGAAAGAAAAAGAGTGCATTATTCTTTTTAATACATTATAAAAGTTGTCTATTAAAAATCTTGTCAGTAAAAATCAATGGGATAAAACTTCGACCGAGAAAAAAGAATACAACACGTATTTACTCACCATTTGAATATTACTTGAGATCTAGCTATATATCATGTTTATTAACTTCTCAATTACTGTAGTAGATAATGCATGCCCTTGTGAGTTGTGACTATGTATACCACATAAGTCGTCATGATAACCACATGTAAATAGAATGATTAAGAGAGGGGCTTCAGTTACTGCCATTAATTTACAGCCCCCTCTAATTAGGGTCACTGGGGCCCATCCTAATTAGAGGGGGCGGTAAATGTACAATCACTGGGGCCCGCCCTAATTAGAGGGGGGTTGTAAATTTACAACCCCCCTAATAATCACTGGGGCCCAATCTAATAGAGGGAGGGCGATGTAAATTTTCAGTTCTCTAATGGCTGTACAAATAGCTTTTTTTAATGATTAATGACCTTTATGTGAATTAAATAATATAGCATCAGCGTAACTAACTTGTCTCGAATATTGACAAGGGGAAAATTGAGCAAGATACAGTGCTTCAAGACCCTTAAGTTATTCATTATCATTTCAATTACAAAATGATCATCTTTTCACTTCAAAGTAAAAAATAATCATCAAGTATCAATACGTACGTTTATAGTTGGACAAAACTTCCGAATCGAACAAGACCCGAATCGAATCGAATAGAAACAAGTTGTTCTTCTTAAATTAAATATCTGAACGAGTATCTGAATAAAAAATCGACATGTTTGGTTTAATTCTCGGTTCTAGACCAAGAACCGAAAAAATTGAATCTCCCTAATCTTTTATTTTAAATAAGTCAAATTATTTTATTTATTTTTAAATAAATTTGCTAACTAATTAAGAGGGTTTTTGGTGGGGATTATAATTATATTTTTAATAGATTGTGATAAAAGTTTTTGAAATGTGTGATTAAAAAGTTGTGGGACCCTGAAAGATGTGATTAATATTGATTGTTTGACTTTAACTTGGATTAAAATTAGATTTTAATCCTGACCAAACATGAACTAATTTAGTCCAAACCAAAAATATGATTTTACTATTTCCAATTTTTAGCCAGCCCAACTTAATCAAATTGGCATAAGTTTTATCTAAACCCCTTATTCTATCGTAGTGTCATTTCTGTAGTTCTATTATTGTTAACTCGTCATCTTCCTCTTGCTATAATTTTAACAGTCAAATTTATGAAAAAATCAACAAAGAAAGGTGCAATAGATATCACGAGATTTGACTAAATTATCACGGATTCTTTCTTTAAAGAACCAATGGTCTCCGAAAGCCCTTCAAGAGTTTCAATAATGTATAATTCTTCAACACTAATAATGATTAATGACAATCAAGATATCAATTTTTTTGTTTAGACACACATGGATATATATATATATGTTCATTATTGTACCATTTTTTTAAAAAACAAATAGCGATTGTACTGCATAAGTCTAAATTATAAATCGTCTCTATAATTCTCAAAAACTTGAACTTGTTTTTTGGCATATGAGTTTTTATATAGATGCTATTGTTAGACAGGCTATATAAGTTGGTCTAATCATATTTATTACACATACGTCAAGTCCCCTGCTTGATATACATACTTTCAAAATATATTCTTTTAAAACTCATTTTCAACCACACGTTTTTAATAAAATAATATTTTTTATTACATCAATAACTTTTTCATACTTTTTAACCACATATTTCACATCATATCACTATTTAAAATATATTATTTCTTCAATAATATCTATCATACACACCACAAGTTTCATTCGTTGTCAGATTAATATGATATTGACTTGTTCATCTACTATACGAGAATTTATCTATGTATGTAAGTTTTTGCTAAAATCATGTCAAGGGTCGTGCATAATATTTGACAACTTTATTTTTCCATTTTCTTTTTACACAAGTGCTATTAACTTTACATTTTTCAAGTGTTTGGACTACATGTCCAAATGCTTCGAGTTTGGGGATTTTTGCTTGCTCTAAGTTCATATTTGGGAATTATAATCTAAATTGGTTGAACATACTTTTTATTTCCACATTTTGTAGAACTTACAATTATTAATATTATCTACATATTTTGTGGGATCTATAACTCATACTCGCTTGAAATTGCCCCTACATTACAACCTTTTTACCATTTATAAGTCAAAGTCAAATTTTTTATTTTAATTACGCATTTAATTGCCTGACACTATAATTTATTATAATTTAAGGACGCATTTGAGTCACGTTATTTTGGAAAAATGTATTATAGAAAAGTAGATTGATGGAGAATGTGTGGTTGAAAAAGAAGGAAAAATTATTGATGTGATGAAAAATAATATTTTAAATGTGTGGTTGAAAATGAGTAGAAGAATGAGAATTAAAATTTTAATATTTACCAAACAGAGGCTAAAAATTAAAGTCAAAACATTAATTTTAGTTTTGAACCTCTAATTTTATTTTTTATTTTTTATTTTATCCTTCTTCAGAAGGGGAGCGCTGATTCAAAATTTCAAGCTAATTAGAGGTTCAAAACTGTTACTTTTGTCTTCATCTCATCTTCAAGTGTTCAGGATTTTTTCCTAACGAAGAATACAAACGATAAACAAACTGTAGCAGTTAGCTTGCCGTCTGGTCCGTCCTTTGTTTATTCTTCTTGGTTTTTCCACTGTTTCTTGCGTAAGAAGAGCTTGTTATTTATTACACAGAGCGGTCAGAGTTTTTATATTGTAATGAGGTATCTAAAGAATACAAACAGTTGCTTCCAAAACTCTTTCAATTGAATAACAGATGGATTTCACGCTCATGCCAATTCGTGCCTCAATGTAATATTCTATTTCACTCTGTTTATTATCTGTTAGAGCCCGTATTTTAATGTTAGCTAAAAAAAAGAACATTAAAGTAGCATGGGTGCAAGCGTGTATTAGGTATAAACAAGAAATCTTCATACGATTGGTTCTATGTTGACGAAGTTACATTAAGACATCAGATAAGCATAGTTTATTATGAAATAGATCGAGACAAGGTCAATCTGGACTCATTCATTGCCTGGCAAGACAGAGTGGTCAAACAGCACAAAACGGGCATCATCCAAACTTTCTTTTCAGTATTCAAGAACTTGGTTTCTCAGAAGTTTTAGAATCTGCATAGCATTTGGAAAATGGGTTCAATAATTTTTGTGTACTTGCTTCTTGTTTCCTCTCAAATTCTGGCGATACTGGCACGGACAGACGGTGATGATCGTAAGTTTTTAATTATATACCATGAATTGTTTCATTGTATAGTGCAAGAAAATTCTGTATTTTAATGTATTTGATCAATTTGGATTCCTGGATGTTTTCGGGGTCAGGACATTCAAATAGGATATGTTCGTATTTACTTGATATTGTTCTCCTGTATGAAGAATTTCCTTAGTTGATTACATGATTATTTTGGTTGCATATAATTAGGGGTCTCAACATAAGGAATACACCAAAAATCGAGCGTTCACTTCCAAGACTTAATTCCACGCCTGCTAATTCTAATGATGCTTTAAGTGTATGTTTGGTATGCAAGATGGTACAATGAACAAGATTTTAACTTATTTTTCTTCCATAATATTTGGTAGTATTAGCCGATCTTCCATAGTATACATAGGATAAGTGATTAGGATAGTTCCCCTCTGCAAGCTGTTGGTAAGTTCTTATTGAAAATTATATAATTTCTCGGACCCTGTCCAAAAATAACTATCTTATGAATATAATGCATCCTACTATCATATTTTAGACACTTTACAATAATCATAATCTTTGTTTATCATCATGGTTCAATCAAGACTAAAGAACACATTTTTTCATGAATGAAATTATTGATAGTTAGACAATGCAACTTATAGTGTTGTTTTCAAGGGAAAAAATTCGAAGATGTGTTTATTATTATAATTTTTCTCTTTGAAATGGTAGTTGTTGTTCACCAACTAAAGTTGCAATAAAATTGGCTTGTATATATTTTGAGTTCTAATTGGGGTTTCTGAATTCTGGGTATGCAGTTACCTTTCTACTAGATACCCTCCTTTCCATAAATATTTGGAATTGGGTTGCCATCGTATCCCAATTATTATGGACTGGAATGTTGTGAGTTTGGAATGAGAATATTCATCAACCTTATTTTCAGTTTCCTGTAGTTCTGTAGGTGCTCGTAATGTATTTAATGTATATGGAAGCATCTTCTCTTGGTCTGAGCATATTACCTCTATTGCAGTTGCTGCTCTAAATGCCATCAAATCTAGCTGGAGTAACTTGCCCCCAAGCTGGACAGGGTCAGATCCTTGTGGCGGCAGTTGGGATGGGATTAATTGCACTGATACACGCGTAACCTCTATGTAAGTCTTGGCAATTCCCTGTCCTGATGATTCCCTGGTTCATTTGTTTTTCCTCGTTTTTGAGTCTAATAGAATTGCTTCAACTGCAGAATGTTGGCAGGCACGGGGGTGGAAGGTAGCGAGTTCGGTGACATTTTATCATTGACTGAGTTGCAATTGTTGTATGTTCCTGCGTTCTCTTTTTGGCTAGCTCTTCACAAGATAGTTGACTTATCAATAATCCTTATGGACTGCTTGGTTGCACCTGGATGTTACATAAAAGATAAAATTAAAATCTAAGATGGTCCAACTATAGTTTGGTAACTTAAACTTAGTTTTTGGCACAATTCTGGGCTTGGGGTCCTTTTTTTTTTGGTTTGGAAGCAGCACCTTCCAGGTTACCCAGAGAATTACATTACCAGTTGCAAAATAATCTTTATACATAAATCAGAGGTCGTGGACACATGGGGAATACGTCACTAGTTAAGTGACTGAACTATTTTCATACAAAAAAACTAAAGGTTAGGATACAAATACAAGACAATCACTTCATGGAAATGATACAGCAATTATGGTTGCAACCATTTTTCACAAAACTTTTATTTAACCAGTCTTGATCACCACTCTTTACTTGTCACTATGATTACACTTGGGCTTTGAATGGGGTCTTGAGTCAATAATAAAATTCTTTAGCATTTCAATTCCTGATAGATGGTTTCTCGATGTAGGGATCTTTCTAACAACATTGGACTTAAAGGGATTCTTCCAGCATCAATTGGACAGTTGAAGAATCTGTCTACCTTGTAAGGAAAATTTCTACCGTTTTCTTTGGTAATAGCTGCACTAAGTGTAGAACACTAATATTGAACTCGATGATTTTCCTTTCATGTAGGATTTTGGTTGGTTGCAGCTTTTATGGTCCCATTCCAGAAGCAATAGGCTCTCTGGATCAGCTGACATTTTTGTAAGAACTCAATTCTTGAGAATTTTCTTTTCTATACAAATGTTTTTGATTGTTATGCAATTGGTTAAGCACGCCCTCACATTGGGCTCTATATATCAAATTAGCTTCAATTTTTTGGTGTAAAGCGAATTGAAACGCACTTAGCAAGTCTTGGTTGTCTTTTTTCGGCCTATTCTATTTTGTGGTTTTCCTTGGTTTCTCATTAGCACTATAGCCTTTGCATATTCTTGAGCTAGTATTCTGGTGCTTCACAGTCAAATAGCTTAGCTCAGGACATATCTTTACAAATATTTACATTATCTTATTCTACAGATCTTTGAACAACAATAGCTTCAGTGGCACAATTCCATCTTCAATTGGTAATCTAACTCGGCTTTCATGGCTGGATCTAAGTTACAACAAGCTTAATGGTACAATTCCAGTTGCCAGCAAAACTGCGATGGGTTTGGACATGCTACTTAATGCTAGACACTTGTATGAGTTCTCTATCAGGGTTATTAAAGCATATAAAATTATTTTCTCCTCAATACTGCTTTTACCATTAACAAGAAGTAATTTTCATTGTTCACAGCCATTTGTCGAATAATCTACTTTCTGGGTCTATCCCCAGTCAACTGTTCAGTTCAAACATGAAACTTATACACACGTGAGTCAGCTGGCTACCTATGCTGGATTCTATTTCTTTTACTTGTCAATAATGCTGATAATATCTATAAACTAGACGTCGTAGAATTTGTATATTTCCTTGCACATGATAAGAAAGAGATGCCCTTATGTTATCTTTATCAAATAGATGTCTAACTTTGAAGTTATACCTCATTTCACCATCTTATTAGTCCTTTTTTTTCAATGAGAATTGCCATTTATTCAATTTGTTTGCAAATTCTTCTACCATTTTGTTTTTATCAACTTTAAAAATATATGTCAGATCAATAATGCTATTGGTACATTATTTCCCTTACATTCATGTTGATATTTCATTTGTTTTCAAAAAACCGTGGGCGGATTTTTTTTTTTTTTTTTTTTTACACTGTCCAATTGTGTTGTCACATGGCATAATGTAAAAAGATGATGTACATATAGCATGATTGATGTCACATACATATACATAAAATGTACCATTACATATATTTGCATGCCTTAAACCATTTATTCAACGAAAAATAGTAGCTACTGACTATTATGGCGAAACATCAATTTTATCACGCTGAAACAAAAAAATCTTAATTGTATGTTAAATCATTTCGTTCAAAAAAATTTAAAAATTAATTTTATATGAATATATTAGATTATATTTCATTACATGGTTTCGAACACATTTTAAAGCACGTTCATGTTACTACTTTCATCACAACCGATTAGAATGCTTTATTTATATTTGTACGCCAATTGCCAAAATGAAAGTCCCTGCTATTGTAATAATTTCAGAATGCGTATCCAACATTTTTAATCTTTTATTTCCTTAGAAAAAGAGCAAGATACATTTTTCTTACTAACACTGTTATGGGGTATAATGGAGACTTTAACGTTAGTAACCATAAAAAACTACTCGTAAATCCCAAATTTTTATTGAGATTCTTGTGTTCAACTTATTTTTCCTTTGTTCTATATAAATAAAATCATTCTGTTGGTTCAGGATATTTGACCACAACCAACTCACCGGGAATTTACCTTCCACTCTAGGATCTGTAAAGACATTGGAGATTGTGTGAGTGTCCCTGTTATTCGTAATGTTCTTGGCTGTCATCAATTTTTCCTATAATTAATGATGAATATCTTGTTTTTGGAACAGACGCTTTGACTGGAATTCTCTTGATGGAACCATCTCTCCAAACCTAAGTAATCTTACAAATATGAATGAGTTGTAAGCAGATAAATCTGAAGTTTTGATTTAGAAGATACAAGTATTACTGTCTCGAAGAACGCTTATGAAACTGCTATATTTGAAGTTTTAACTAGTTTGTTGGTTATTCTTTACAGGTATTTGTCTAATAATAAGTTTACAGGAAATATGCCCAACCTCACAGGCATGAATTTCCTGTACTATGTGTAAGTTGTATTAAATCTTCCAATCTCTAAATTGACTATGGCACACCATGCACCTTAATTGGTGAATCATGAATGCATAAGAAATATGGTTTTGTAAATGATGACGAGATGCTTTTCCAATGTATTCTCACCCGTAATGGTTTTCTGCTTTCTTCAGTAGTCGTGAATTTGTTAGTCTGTCTGCCTTTCTGACCAACAGAAATTTGCAGGGATCTGAGCAATAATAGTTTTACTGCATCAAATGTTCCACAATGGATTACAAGCCTCCAGTCTTTGACAACATTGTACATCTCCCTTTCCCTCCTGAACACAGCATCTTCATAAACACACACATGCATTGGACACAGCAACTGAACTGTTATAAGTGCATTCACACTATCTGATTCTCTCCTTCCAATTTTTGTACTTCTTTCATTTCGTTGTACCTTTTTTTTCATTGTACACTACAAAATGTCTTGAATTTTTCTACGGAAGATTTTTCCACCCATTTTTAGCCGAACACTTTTTTGTGTTGTTAGCTTACGAGTAATCTTTAAAAAATATTGGACTGGCAGAATGATGGAGAACACACAACTCCAAGGTCAGGTCCCAGTTGAGTTATTCAGACTTCCTCAATTGGAGACTGTGTGAGTATCAGCTTTATATAATAGGAATTACCGGTTTCTGCAGTTCCGTCAATTCTTTAAGGCAAGAACATTTTATCAATTTAGAACAAAAATCTTACTTGCCAATTATACTGACAGGGTGCTCAGCAACAATAATCTTAGTGGAGTCTTAAATATTGGCAACAGCTACAGCAACAATTTAACCGTTGATTTGCGGAACAACTCCATTACCGACTTTATGCAAAAAACGGATTACAGCATTGAGCTAGTGTAAGTAATCAAGTAGTTAATTTGTTCACATCTTCTTTCAGAGGGTTATGAAATGTCTGTTCGTCATTATCTCTTTAGTATAATCACAGCTGTTGAAGGATTCACGGTTTCTATTTCTTGCAGACTAGTTGCTAACCCCATTTGCAATGCGAATGGAGCAACTTTGAAATACTGTACAGTTGAGAATCACCATAATAACTTATTCCCGTCAAACAATTGTACGGCTATATCCTGCAGCCGAAATCAAGTATTGAGTCCTAATTGTGGATGTTCAAACCCATACACTGGAACCCTGCACTTTTTCTCTTACTCCTTCTCAGATTTACAAAATTTCACTTATTACAAAACCCTTAATGGGACTCTGATGTCTGTTTTTCTCTCCAACGGGCTGCCTGTTGATTCAGTTCTTCTTGCTAGTCCAACTGTTGACATATATAACTACCTTCAGTTCCGTCTGCAAATTTTTCCTTCTGGTCAAGATTCTTTCAATCGAACATCGATATCTACAATGGGTTTCCTACTCAACCGTCAGCAATTTCAGCTTCAATATTATGGGCCATTCTTCTTCATTGATGAACCGTACTGTTGTTTTGCAGGTGACTTTCATGCTCACATTTAGGAAAACTTAAGATTTTTGTGATCTTGTATCTCAATTTTGCAGTCTCTGTCTAATTTATTTGTCTTCCTCTTTCACCTTAGGATCAAAAAAGTCATCAAATGCTGGCATTATCATTGGAGTAGCAGTTGGCTGTTCTGTGCTTGTGCTATTAGTCATCTTGGCTGGAATTTATGCTTTTCTTCAGCGTAAAAGAGCAAAAAGAGCTTCCGAAAGGAGCAATCCGTTCTGTAAGATCAGCCCTTCATAAAACTGTAGAACTCTTTCATCTGTAAGTATATTTCATCCTCATATTTTGTGTCACCATCATGATATATGAATGCAGCATCCTGGGACCCCAAAAAAGGAAGCGGCAGTGTTCCACAGCTTCAGGGAGCAAAATGGTTTTCCTTTGAAGATCTTAAGAAATGCACTGACAATTTTTCAGAATCCAAGTGCATTGGATCCGGAGGCTACGGAAAGGTTTTTCTGTTGTTAGACTTCGAATATTTCCCTTTTCTTTGAATTAAAATGATAATCGTGGTCCACCAACTGGCACCTCCACTAGAGTAGCCAATAATAAAGAACACATTAATTTGTGCTCAAGGATCTTTTTCCAACTAAAAAAAAATGAAAAGAAACTGTACTCTGGATAACTTTTTATTTTGGACAAGTTACTGCTCTGATGTAGAGCCTGTCACGTATTTTCCTTTTTATTTAGCACTTGCGGAGTCACTAATGGAAAAGAAAAGGATGCTCCCCCTTCTGTGTAATATTAACTGAACTTGCGTGTAAAAATATCTGCTACCGTGATGTTATTCCACCATGGTCTGTGACTGTGAGAGATCTAATTAAAGTTTGCTTCTGTTCTTTACTGATAGGTTTACAAAGGAGCTATTTCTTCTGGACAATTAGTTGCAATCAAGCGTGCTCAACAGGGATCAATGCAGGGGTCATCTGAGTTTAAAACAGAGATTGAACTTTTGTCAAGGATTCATCATAAGAATGTCGTCAGCCTTGTGGGATTCTGTTATGATCAAGGTGAACAAATGCTGGTCTACGAGTATATGTCAAATGGTACCCTTCGAGATTGTCTTTCAGGTAAATACTCGGATTCTTTCTATTTCATGAACATGTTACTCGTTCTGACTTCCATATTGAGATTAATTCATTCAACAATGTGCCAAAAGTACAGTATAAATGGAGTGACCTCGCTTATTATTATATGAATAATCAATAATTTCACCTTCCTTCTCGAGTCTAAAATTAATTCTTTCTCATGTTTACTGCCCGAGAAAGAGATTGATAATTTAATAGGCTAATTTTGGTTCCTGAGGAAGCATAATGCCTGATGCTATGAATCCAAGACATTTCGTTAAATATACAATGACTTTACGTAATAATTGTTATCATTTCTAAGCATGTTTGGTTAATCTTACAAGTTACAGGGAGCTTATTAGCTGATTCTTTTGGCCGAGTCACAAAAGAAGCAAGCAGTAAGATACTTATAAGCTTAGCCAAACATCTAGCCTATGCTTGAGATTACCATTTAAATTCTTGATTTATGTTGCCAAAAAGTAACTCAATAATGAGGACTAACCGACTTGACGATGTCTTATATCATGTTATCATGCATGGAAAACTTTATACAAGGAAAGGGCTTAGAATTTAATTCAAGGAACCTATGTTCCTATGTTGATTCAATGTCAGTAAGCCGCTAAGTTTACAGGGAAAATAGGATTCAAGTTGGATTGGAGCAGAAGACTTACAANCATGGAAAACTTTATACAAGGAAAGGGCTTAGAATTTAATTCAAGGAACCTATGTTCCTATGTTGATTCAATGTCAGTAAGCCGCTAAGTTTACAGGGAAAATAGGATTCAAGTTGGATTGGAGCAGAAGACTTACAATAGCTCTTGATGCAGCCAGAGGACTGTCATATTTGCATGAGCTTGCCAACCCTCCGATTATTCACAGGGATATTAAATCAAACAACATATTGATGGACGATCATTTCAATGCAAACGTTGCTGATTTTGGTCTATCGAAACTCATGGGTGATACGGGCAAGGGTTATGTCACCACTCAAGTCAAAGGGACACTGGTGAGCATTGAAGTCAAAACAACTTTTTATTTAAAAACTCTCTCTCAATATTGCTAAATTTTTTGGCGCCTTGAACTCTTCTGTTGTTTGTTGCTAAGAGTTGGTCTTTGTCAATAAAGGGATACATGGATCCTGAATACTACATGACCCAACAGCTTACTGAGAAAAGTGATGTATATAGTTTTGGAGTTGTACTGCTAGAGTTGATAACTGCTAAAGCCCCTATAAAGCATGGAAAACACATTGTAAGAGCAGTTCAGGAGGCATTGGACAATCTAGAAGGTTCTGAAAATCTCGATAAAATTCTTGATCCAGCCATGGGATCAGGATCACATGTTGGTTTGAAAAAGTTTGTCGATCTTGCAATGAGCTGCGTCAGAGAATCTGCTGCTGACCGGCCTACAATGGGAGAGGTCGTGAGAGAGATTGAGAACATCTTGGAATTGTCCCCCGAAAACAAGAAAATGGACCAAAAAATTTCTGGATCTAGCTATGGGGAAGAAAACGACGAGAGTCCTCTCCATTCTTATGACACTGAGGTGTTTGATGTCAGTTATGGCTCTTTCCCGTTCCGCATAGAGCATCAGTATAGGAAGTAATCAAGAATTATGAATATCTTGATCCAGAGTGCTATCTATATTTATATTGAAACTGTGAATCATTTCAATTTTGGGTTATCCATTTATTGATCATAGCAGATTGTACACTCAAGAAGAACTGATACATTAGGTGGTAGAACAAGTTACAAAACTGTGACCATTTTTTTTTTTTTTAAGTATAATGTACAAAAATAGTTACACTGAGTCAAATATCAATCTATAGAGATTTATTTAGTTATTCTTTCTATTTTATTTGCCAAACTAAGGGCACGATTGATATTTAGTCCCTGATTGAGCCCCATCTTTAAGAATAAACTTTGTAAAAAGTGATTTTTTTTTTTTTTGAAAAATGTGATAAAAATATGAAGGAGAAAACTCAAATGTATGTTTTAAAAATTGGATAAAACGTATTATTAACAATGAGTTAATAAAAAATGAGTGTCAAAGAATCAGTCTCAAAAAGAGATATAGTGTAGATACAAGAGTTTAATTTCGAGTAAGTTGTACCATGGTCACCAAATTCAATTGCAATTAGGTTAGTGAACTTCACTTTATCGCTTAAAATAAATTTTGGTTGACTTTGAGAAGTGTGTACAGCTCAACTATAATCCATTTAAAATCAAGGGTCGAAAAATCAAAATAATTTCCCTGTTGACCAAGTCAACGTATTGAATTTTGAGTTAGGGATGTTATATGGATATGGATCATGTACACATCAGTCGAATTCAAATGTTTGTACATAGTTGATAGAATAGTATAATAATTAATATTTAATATTATTGATCTAAATTTACATAGTCAAGTTTAATTCAAGTATTTATAAATATTCTGAGAAAAAATCTCACTTTCCTTAAGTCCCTATTTGAGCAGCTAAAAATTAGATTTTTAATAAATTTTGATAAAAATTAATTAAATATATATTTTAAAATTTGATAAATGTTGCGAGTCATATAATGTGTGATTAAAATTAATTGTTAACTTAGATTTAGATTTTTCTTTTTCAAAATTAAGCCTAACCAAACTGGAACTAAATATAAAAATAATTAGAAATTTTTTTAGCTATTCTTCTTGGTACAGTTGTTTTGTAGGATGGAATTTCAAGACTCGATATGATATTAGAGATCAAAAATCCGTAAAGATCAGTGGATACAATTTAAAACTTAAGCGAACAGTCATATGTCAAGATTAATATTCTTAATCGAGACTACGGTAAAAATATCTCTTAACTGAAATAATTAATTGATCAAGTCCTTCCACTCCCATCCCACACCTACTCCCACCTCTAAGAAAAAGACAAAAAGGAAAAAAGTGACTGATTTGACTCTCAACTCTCAAGAACCTTGCTTAAAATACGGGGCAGTTTTTCATAGTTCCTGCTAGGTAAGACACAGAGGTGGGGTCCGCGCTAATTTTTTGTTTTTTTAAATACATGTGGGCCCACAACACATGTGAGGGGCCTGTAAGGCCTCTGTGAAAAACTGCCCTGTACACACGGCATCATCAGACTCTAAACAAGGCCACGTTGTATTATTAATGATCCACCCATCTTTGCCCGAACCTTAATTTGATAGGAAATAAAACACAACTTTTGTAGTCAGGGCGGACCCACATGGGGTCAAGTGACCCCACAATTTTTTTTTTTTTTAGTTTTTTTTTTTAACTAACATTTT